>VDFB02335620.1:86065-126547 GCA_007258455.2 Sequoia sempervirens
ATTAATTTTGTGGCCACTTTTCAAAAAAAATTAAAAAAAGTACTCATGTTATAACGCGAGGGTGTTATTTCATGTTTAAAAAAAAAAGTGAAATTATTTTCCTTGGGATACCAACCCAAAGGCTTGGAGGGCATTCCCAACAAGGCTAAAGACATGTTTTTGCAAATTCTATAATTTTTCACATAATCGAGTCCATGCTCACTATCAAGATTGCATCTAGTTCAATATCGACAAAATTGAGCACATGGGTAATGTTAAGTTCTCTCTTAGCTATCCAACAATGTAACTTTTTTCACTTTTTGACAATGTCAAGCCTTTCATCTATAATTTCTTTTGTTTGTATGTTTGTTTTTTGCTAAAAAGTAGTGTTTGGTGTTTTTTTGTTATAAATTAACCATTCATCAAAATTTCAAATAAATTACATTTTTAGAAACTAGACTCCATTATACAAATTTTAAAAAGAAAAAGAAAAAGAAAATCAATTATTTTCAAAAATTTGTAGGGGGAGCACAGCCAAAATTCTACTTTTCAGGAAGTACCCACTTAGAAAATTAGTAAAAAATCAAATATTCATTAAAAAATTATCAAAAAAATTGTGCATCAACTAGATGTTGTTAGCTAACTTTTGACCATAGCAATTTTAAAAATTCTACAAAAAAATTCACCATGCTCAGGTTGTGCATGTGTTGCTATGTTATGTTTTTTGAAAAAAACAACACCAATTTGTGTACAACCCTATTTTGAACCCCTTAATCTCAACCATTTTCAAAATAAATTAGTAGTTTAGAAAGTAGACTCAGAGCACTTCGATCCTTGTTTTTGTTCCATCTTAAAATTTTGAGTGTAACTATCCTCAATTTCACGTCTAAGGTCAACATTTCCTGATTTCAGAAAAAAAAAGTGGCCACTTAATCCCCCTTTTCGGGAACCATCCTGGTGCACTTACCCTACAATTGGTACCTTAATCTTCCTCAAGGTTCCATTCTGACCTGGACACATTTGGAAAATGCTTTCATCAACCAATTCAGGGTTTATGTGGACCCAGCTCTTTTATATCATCAATTTGCTACCATTAAGAAAGAACCAGGTGAATCCCTGACTTTATTCAATACCAGATTCTAGTGAATGTATAGGAGATTGAAAGATCCCTATTTAGTTACTGAGAACAGTGCTATCCAGGCATACTTTAGGGTTATTGACCCTTTGCTAGGTTTGTTCCTTCAAAGAACTTATCAACCAGTTGATATTGATTCTCTATCCAAATTCTATCATCTAGCTATCAAGCTGTAGCAACAAATTAGTTCTCAACAAGGTCGCCTAGGAGGGGGTTTCATTTTAATAGGATATCAGATGCATAACTCAACTCCTCTACACAACACTATCCCAGGGATGTCTCCTTCACATTATGGACCTATGTTTGAATTGGAAACCCAACCACCTATTCCATTCTTTGCTACTCGAACTCTTGATCTCTTGCAACAACCATAGGTTCCTCAAAGTTCCCATGGTCATCCTAACCAAATTGGAACATCAAATCATGGTGGTTAGCCACCTGTTGCTAAGAGTGTGGAAAGTGAGAAGACAGTTTAGCTTACCAACAAGGTAGAGACCCTGAAGAAAATGTTGTCTCAAGTTACCAATGACATGGCTCAGCTTCAGTTGAACCCTTCCCAAAACCAAGGGAACTACCCTAATCAAAATAGCAACAACCAGGGTACCTATCAGAATAACAACAACTATAACCAAAGAGGTTATCAAAGCCAAAATAGAGGGTACAACTAGAGAACAAATAACAATAGGAAATGGAATACATGGCCAATAATGGTGGAGTTCCTCATAACTATCAAGTAAATAAGGAGAGATCACATACTGTGAATGTGGTTGACTTGAATTTCATGACTAACTGGTGTAGGCTGCATGATATGGCAACCCATTCTGAGGTAAACTACCCTTAGATGGAGAAATTTGTCAAGATGGCACATGAAGATGCCCACACATTCTAGGGGAATTCCAAAAAAGGAGGTGACTCAATGGATACTGCAATGACTTATGAGCTCTTTGAGGAGGAGCCTTTATTCCAAAGGCAGGAGGAGAATGAACCAGAGGAAGATTCATATGATGCCCAGGCTTTTTAGTCAAAAGGAGGACACTTCTTGAGAAATCAAAGTAAGGGTCCATTCACTACATTAGCACCCCCTAATCACATGGTGCCTCCAAATCAAAGTGCTGATAATAATCCTCCTCCACCAAAAGGCTCGCCTGACCTCCATAACATGGGTAATTCCTCTGCTATTTTCAAAAGTAATTCAAGTTATAATATATAATTTGACATTGTTTTTGAGATGTAGAAGCAGAAAACTTCTTTGTCATATTTTGACATTTTAAAGTGGTGCCCTACTCAAAGGGAGATAGCGCTGAAGGCTCTAGAAAAAGCTAACAAGTCAAAAGGAAAGAGCAAGGTGGCACCTGTTGGGGACGTGAATGTAGCCTTATATAGAAACAAGGTAGGTACTCCACCTTTCCTTTTAAGTTTAAGAATTTTTGGCAAGAACCTACATAACTGTTTATTGGACTTGGGGGCTTTAGGAAATGTCATGCCATTTTCCATATGGAAGAAGTTAGGATTAAACCCCATTCAAACCAATAAGAAGGTCATGCAACTTGAAAAAATAAAATTAAATGTGGTAGGGGAATTAAGAAACATACATGTTCAAGTAGGATCAGATCCTAGGATCCTAACCAACATAGATATTCAAGTGGCAAATATTCTCGAGACCTATGGTATGCTGCTAAGCCGAGATTTGATGAAAAATTTAGGGGGATATCTTTCCCTTGAATTTTCACATATGTGGCTATCATGGAAAGGGATTCCTAATCAAATTAGGATTGAAAGTGAGCATCGCCTCAAGCATATCATTATTGAGTATGATTGTCCCAATGAGGTGGCTTACTTTGAGACTGAGATGGGGGTTTACAGAAGAGAAGAAATTCTAACCTTCTCAGTTCTCCATTCTAAAGACATGTAAAAAAAAAAACCCCATGACCCCACCATTGATGAAAATCAACAAGCTTTGGTTAGAAAGTTGCAACAAGACTAACTGTTCTTAGGGGTAGATATAGATCTGCAAAGTTTCCTGCTCCCTAATTGGTGCAGGCAACATTACCAAAGTCATTCTAAATGGACTTGTCAACCTTGCAAGGACATTTTAAATCATGTTTCCCAAGCTGAGGAAGCTGGCACAAGTTGACCTGAGATTGTTGCAGACTGCTTCTCATTTGAGGTCAAGGAAGCAACCATGTTAACGAGGGATACAATACTTTCAAAAGAAATCCCTTCTCAGATCAAACCTACTCTAGACACATTTCCAAATCAGCATATTAATAAAGAGCAACCCCAAGGTCTATTAGATACCCTTGCACTCACAAATGAAACAAAACCAAAGGAACCAACCAAAGGGACAAGTGATTGCTAGGAAGATAACCATAGGTCAGATGATACAATTGAGCCAGAATTGCAAAGTATACCTAAACAACCTGTAGAAAATCCTTTCCCTATGTTGGATGCAAAAGATCAAGGAGCCCCATCTCTAGTTAATCCTATCCAAATACTTACAAAAGCTACAAAAGGATTAAACCCTACTTATGATTAGTTTTGGATCCTTACCTTTGATGGGTCCAAGTCTAAAACTGGTTGTGGTGTGAGAATTGTGCTAACTAGCCCGAAAGGGAAAGTTTTCTTTGCTTCTTACAGGCTGCAATTTGGATGCACTAATAATGTAGCTAAATATGAAGCGCTAGCTCGAGGACTAATGTTTGCACACAAGAAGAAGGTCATTGCCTTGATGGTCAAGGGAGATTCAGAATTAGTTATCAAGAAAGTGCGCAACCAATATACATGTCACAACAAGAGGCTGGCAGCATATAGGAACAGGGTATGGAACCTGATCGAAGACTTTGATGCCTTTGGGATTAGCTTAATCCTTAGAGATGAAAATTAGGTAGCTGATTCATTGGCTATTGCTGCAAGCACCTTGGAACCTATGCAAGGCTCTAAATTTTAAAGATTCTTAGTGGAACTTATGTCCACCCCAACTGTTCCTGACAATATCAAGAATTTCCAGTTTTTGATGATGATCGACATATTCTGGCTTTCTTAGCAAGCTCAGATGTCTTTGAGGGGAAAATTATTGATGAGTCCAATAGAGATCAAGGTGATTGGAGCCCTGAGGATTGTGATGTAGTGTCATATCCTTGAAATAGCAATGCCTCAACAGGTCAAATCCAAGTAAGAGTAAGTATTCAGAGGTAAGTACTCTCAACCAACTAAAGAACATTAAGGATGATATAATTGAATTTGAGTTATTAGGGACAATGGGTTAAAGTGTAATAACTTACCCATTTCTTCTTAGACTAAATATCAGTGAATGTAATGAACCACTCCAATCTATGATGATGCGTGAATTCGGTTAAATGTAATATGATAGCTAATGCATAGAGATTAAATGACACTTTCCAATGTATGTTATTTGTCAAGCCACAATAATATTGCTTACATCAATTATTGTATCTCATGGAGCTCTTATGAATGTACCCTGAAGTATAGAATTTGGGCTTCAACTCTTACTTGCTAGCACTCAAAACGGATTGTGTGTTTGTGGAGGGGAAGAGCTAGTAAATTGCCCACTGATGGAGGGTCCCAAGATGGGTGGAACACCTTGAGGAAGTCCACTTTGAGATGCATTCATGTACCCCTTAACACAGTAAATCGTCGTCCCATGAGGCTAGGAAAGTGGAGACAAGGAGAAATTCTATTCCAATTAGGAGAAGAAGTCATAATTGACCATGTTAATTTATGGTTTAGATGATAATGCCTTTTGATTGACTTATTCCTAAGATGTGAAATCTGAAATGATCTAATCATGAACAAGAAATTATGTGCTTTTTTTATGTCTCAAATATGGGGACATTACAAGTGGTATCAGAGCCTGTTCCTGCCATCCTGTGTATACGACGTGTGCCTTACATGTATTTTGGTGTGTACCTTGAGATAATGTATGTGTATTCAAGTGTATTCAAAGGTTTACTTTGTGACTTATATGTATGCTTTGTAACATATGTTCATGTGAATACTTTGTGTATTATGTGTATTCGCGTGTATGCTTCATACTCATGTGTATAGTTGATGACCTTGGGATGGTGGATGGGTCCACGGTGTAGTATGGGATGCACCGAATCCCCCTTCGCCATTATCTAACCTATACTCTAATTTGATTTCATATTCGTATTTGAGTGTATACTCTATGAATTGTGATTGTATTCGAGTGTATACTCTATGACCTTGCGATAGTATTCAAGTGTATACTTTATGATTGTATTTGTATTTGAGTGTATACTCTATGAATTGTGATTGTATTCGAGTGTATACTCTATGACCTTGCGATAGTATTCAAGTGTATACTTTATGATTGTATTTGTATTTGAGTGTATACTCTATGAATTGTGATTGTATTCGAGTGTATACTCTATGACCTTGCGATAGTATTCAAGTGTATACTTTATGATTGTATTTGTATTTGAGTGTATACTCTATGAATTGTGATTGTATTCGAGTGTATACTCTATGACCTTGCAATAGTATTCAAGTGTATACTTTATGATTTTATTTGTATTTGAGTGTATACTCTACGATTGTATTTGTATTTGAGTGTATACTCTATGACTTATGAGTGAATACTCTATGACATTGTATTTGTATACTTTGTGACTTTGTATTCAAGTGTATACCTTGTACTCAAGTGTATTCAAATGTATATTTTGTGGCTTATGTGTATTCAAGTGTATACCATGTGACTTATGTGTATTCGAGTCTATTCAAGTGTATACCTTGTGAATTGTGTGTATTCAAGTGCATGCTTGTGGCTTATGTGTATTCCAGTGTATTCAAGTGCATACTCTGTGACTTACATGTATTCAAGTGTATGCTTTGCAAAATACATGCTTTGTGATTGGTGAGTATACGTGTATTCATGTGACTTACGTATTTAAGTGTATACTTTACATGTATCCATATAAATGCTTTGTGACTTCATGCTTCATATATTATTCACATATATGCTGCATGCTTCTTGTGTATACTTTATGTATTACATGTATTCATGCCTCATATTGATACTTTATGTATGACATGTATCTATGTGTTACTTCATGTATCTTCAACAAGATGTGTTCTTATAATTGCTTTATGCTTAAGGACTCTGAAAATGTTAAAAATGTTGCCTGTCCAATTGCTTAAGTTGGTTGGTTGTGTGCTTGAGCTACTTGCTTGTGTGCTTGAGCTACTTTCCTATGTGCTTGAGCTAATCGCTTGTGTGCTTGAGCTACTTTTAAGCTACTTGCTTGTGTGCTTGAGCTACTTGCCTATGTGCTTGAGCTACTTGCTCGTGTGCTTGAGATACTTGCCCATGTTCTTGAGTTGGTTGCTCGCTTGCTTGAGCTATTTGTTTGCTTGGTTGTCTACTTTAATTTCTGATTCATGCGGTTTTAATAAAGTTGAGAATACTGATTCATTCACCTACGCATAACCAAAACAACCATCACTTGGTTTAGAATTTTTGAATTCCTATAACTAAAAGCTAATATTGTATGATTGCTTGAGGACAAGCAATCTTGAGCAGGGTGGACTATCATATCCCTAAAATAGAATTGCCATAAAAAACCAAGTGCTAAAATACAAATAAATTAATAAATAAATAAATAGCATTGTTAGTATTTAAAATAAATATGTATATAAATATGAATAATATATTGGCATATTATTGATATTAAATAACTTAATATCAATAATAATAATAATAAATAAAATAAATATAATTAAAGAGAATCTAAAATATCATTGTTATTATTATAATTCTTAAAACAGATATTAATATATCTGATTATGGACATTAAATAAAGATAAACATATTAAAATAAATATAAGTATAAATATTTAATATTGAATAAACATAAACATATAATGTCAAACATGATAATGTATGTCTTAATTGATAAAAGGCATTACATGCTATTTTAAAGAGGATCAATCATTATATGAGAGGAGGTGCGATTTATTTTAGTAGTAGGTAGTGATTATAATATTGATGATAGAAAATAGATTTGGGGTGCGAACTGTTTAAGAAAAGTAACTATTAGAAAAAGGCAACAATAGTTAATTTAAATAAAAGACACGTCCCTAGTCAAAAGGTAAACAAGACTCTTGGAGGTTTGCATATAAAGGAAAGAGACATCTAAGACATTTAGGCATCAAATGGAATTATTAACAAAAGGAAATACATGGGGAGTACGGAGCTTAACCTGGCATCATCAAGTATGGAGAGAGAAACAAATAATAGGCAGAATAAATTACCGTGGCATCTAATATTATAATAGAGAGATCATAAATAATAAATAAAGGGAACTAATGTAAAACAAGTGATGGGAATGGCATATGAAGATGTCATCAACTGTGGGAAGTTACATTCATACGCTGAAATTAGAAGACTCCTATTTGTCGATGGGAAGAGCAAGAAAGGAAGGTATGATTGCTGACTGGAAATAGGGAACCGCAATAGTAGGTAAATCATAGGAGAGAAATAAAGGTGAGACATCTGCTGGAGGTACGTACATTATAAACTCAAATAAATGATTTGATAAGTGTATTAAGGGGGCTACAACAGATGTAGATCAGAGATTAGAAGACTTATTAATATAATTAGGCATGTTATGATACTAGACAAATAGATGTATACTTGATATGTTTCAGCATATTGTGATTTGTGATTATATATTGAATATATTAGGTTGGGTAAGGTACTGAGAATGGGAATGTCATATTAATGATTGATAGGTGTATAACTAGAAGTATGATATATAGATATATTGGCATTCATAGATGCATCGTATGTGGTGACACCTACAATATATGTACAAGATGATATACATAAAATATATTATTTACAATAATAATGCTTGTAGCAATTATTGGGTCTTACAAGTAATAATAACTCTATTATGATAAATGGTATAGTAGAATATCATCTTTGAAATGTTAATAGACGTTGATGTCTACCTAATGTGTTAGTGAAATTATATAGAAGAGCCAATCATAAGTGTGATAAGGCATAAATAAATAATCCTTTGAGAAGAAAATGGAATATTTATATTGTCTTGACCCTATTAGATGCTATCACTGAAACTTACTGATCCTTAACATTTCTAATGTCTTTCTGAGAAACACTTGAGTGATGATTCAGGTCAAAGTACCTCCGCTAGGAAGGGGTCATTTCAAGTGGTCAAGAAGAGCCTCAATAGGTCAAATCCAAGTAAGAGCAAGTATTTAGAGGTAAGTACTCTCAACCAACTAAAGAACATTAAGGATGATATAATTGAATTTGAGTTATTAGGGACAATGGGTTAAAGTGTAATAACTTACCCATTTCTTCTTAGACTAAATATCAGTGAATGTAATGAACCACTCCAATCTGTGATGATGGGTGAATTCGGTTAAATGTAATATGATAGCTAATGCATAGTGATTAAATGACACTTTCCAATGTATGTTATTTGTCAAGCCACAATAATATTGCTTACAACAATTATTGTATCTCATGGAGCTTTTATGACTCTACCCTAAGGGATAGAATTTGGGCTTCAACTCTTACTTGCTAGCACTCAAAACGGATTGTGTGTTTGTGGAGGGGAAGAGCTGGTAAATTGCCCACTGATGGAGGGTCCCAAGATGGGTGGAACACCTTGAGGGAGTCCACTTTGAGATGCGTTCACGCACCCCTTAACATAGTAAATCACCATCCCATGAGGCTAGGAAAGTGGAGACAAGGAGAAATTCTATTCCAATTAGGAGAAGTCATAATTGACCATGTTAATTTATGGTTTAGATGATAATGCCTTTTGATTGACTTATTCCTAAGATGTGAAATCTGAAATGATCTAATCATGAACAAGAAATTATGTGCTTTTTTTATGTCTCAAATATGGGGACATTACATGTAGAAGGGGTCCTCAATTTGAGAAGTAATAGTATTCCCAAGGGAATGGTGGCCTTGGAGAGAATTTTTTACTCAGATCCAAGGGATCAGGAGAAAATATTAGCTGAAGAAAAGGGAGGACAATATGAAAATGTTAACTTGGCCAATGCTGGCCTTGAAAAAAATGTCTATATAGGGAAGACCTGCCCTGAAGCAATTAGAGAAGACATACTAAGGGTGCTTAAAAAGGATATTGCTGTGATTGCTTAGGGGTATGAAGACCTCTAGACATTTGATGCTTATGTTATGACTCACACTATTCACTTAAAGCTCGAAGCTAAACCCTTAAGACAGAAGTAGTGCACTATCAATGCTTTGATTGAACCATTGATCTATAAAGAAGTTCAGAAATTACTCTTGGCAAGGATAATATTCTTTGTGCGCCATTCAACCTGGGTGGCTAACCTAGTCCCAGTTCATAAAAAAAATGGGGAGATCAGACTATGCATGGACTTTAGAAATCTGAATAGAGCTTCAGAAAAGGATAACTACCCACTCCCTTCCCTGGATGAGGTACTACAGACTGTCAATGGAGCATAGATGATATCATTCTTGGATAGTTACTTTGGATACAATCAGCTAATGGTCGACTTTGAGGACAGGATGAAGACGACTTTCACTACCAAGTGGGGGACGTTTACATATAGAAGGATGCCATTCGACCTGATAAATGATGGAGCAACTTTCCATTGTGCCATGGACATAGCTTTCAAGGACCTAATTGAAAATGTATTATTGTTTACATAGACGACCTGACAGTGCTCTCCAAGGATCGACTGAACCATGTTGCCGATTTAGCCAAGGTTCTCCAGAGATGTATCTAGTATGGCGTCTCCCTAAATCCCAAAAAATGCTTATTTGGAGTCTCAGAAGGCAAGCTTTTGGGACATATAATTTCTAAAAGAGGGATTCAATCGACCCAGATCTAGTTGATTCCATTCTTAAAATCACCAAGCCAGGGAGCAAGAAAGAGTTAAGATCTTTCTTTGGAAAGATCAACTTCGTAAGAAAATTTATCACAGGCTTTGTAGATATTCTAAAGCCACTAAATGAAATGATGAAGAAGGATGCCAAGATGGAGTGGATGGATGAAGAAAAGGCCACATTCACGTAAGTTAAGCGGTCAATTTTAGAGGCACCCGTGCTCACCAACCCTAACTATCTCAAACCATTTTATGTCTACTCTTTTTCCTCTCAACACTCGTGTGCAGCTATCCTAACCCAACGAGGAGAAGAGTCAAAGGAGAGGCTGATTGCTTTCATGAATTCTCCCTTCAATAATGCAAAAATCAGGTACCCACCCCTAGAGAAGCAAGCTTTCGGGCTGGTCAGAGCTGTCAAGAAGTTCCAACATTACATCCTTCGCAGCTAAATCATTGATATGGTTCCAGATGTAGCTGTGAAGTCCTTACTCATGTAGAGCGAGTTGGGGGAAAGGAGAGGAAAATGGATGGATATCTTGCAAGAATTTGATTTGGAGATACACCCTATGAAGCTACTCAGGGGTGCAGGCTTGTCTCAGTCCATGGCGAATGCTGGCGACGACATCATTTGTCAGCAATACATGACCGAGTCTTTCTCTAACGACCCCTGGTATGCTAATACCATTTGATTTATGCTTAATAATCAATGTCCCGAAGGAATGAATGCCACTCAAAGGAGAGCCCTAAGACTGAAGAGTTATCATCACGTGCTCAAGGGAGGGTTGCTGTATAGGAGGAATTTCAAAGGAGTATACCTCAGATGCCTTGATCATCAAGAGGCTCAACATGTGATCTCTGAGTTTCATGGGAAGCATGGCACAAGTCATGGGTCTGCAAATTCTTTGGCACACCAAATCCTTTTATCTAGTTATTATTGGCCCTATGTATTCAAAGATTCCCATCAGCATGTGAGGACATGTCACATCTGTTAGATTTCTACACCAAGGGAACACCATTCAGCCATGCCATTGCAGCTTGTTTACGAGGTGAAGCCATTTGCCCAGTGGGCACTGGATTTTATTAGGGTGATTAACCCAAACTCTTCTATAGGACATAAATTCATTCTGACTGCTACTAACTACTACACAAGATGGAAATAAGCTATACCCTACAAGAACAACACAACAAAGGTAGTGATCAAGTTCCTCACTGAGGGCATCACTACAAGGTTTGGGGTACCTTTCGCTCTGGTATGTGACAATGGCTCTTCCTTCTCTTTTGGTAAATTTATTTCTTGGGCATATGATCACAATATTAACTTGAAATATTCTTCAAATTATTATCCACAAGGCAATGGAGTTGCAAAGTCAACCAATAAGAACCTTTTAGGGGTAATTAAGAAGCTACTAGAGCATAACCCTAGAGACTAGCATACCCAGCTTAGATTCGCATTATGGGTAGATAGGACTAGGATTAAGGCTGCTTTAAGCACCTCACCCTTCAAGATAGTATATGGCCAAGAGCTTGTCTTTCCTATCCATCTGTAAATACCTATCCTTGAGTTCATGCAGAAATTATACTCTAGTGACAATAGGATAGAGGTTAGGTTAGTTGCTTTGTTGAAATTAGAGGAGCAGAGAGATGTGGCCTTACAACAATTATTTATGCATCAAGCTATTTTCAAATGATGGTTTGACAATAGAGCCAAGATAAAAGCTTTTAGGATATCTGATCTTGTATTATTATGGGATAAGGTTGGTGAAAAGAAAGGAAATCACCAAAAGTTTGACAAACTCTCATTAGGCCCTTATCAAATTGCTCAGATCCTAGGGGAAAATGCTTTTAGACTGAGTGCTCTAACTGGAGAACCTATTCTTTTGCCTATTAATGGGTAGTTCCTCAAGCACTATTTTGAATCTTGAGGCTTTTTAATTTTTTTCCTGTATATAAGTAATTCATTGTTCTTTATGTAAATAATTTATTTTGTCTCCTCTTTGTAAATAATTTGTATTTTTGTAAATACTTTTTGTGTTTCTTCTTGTCAGTAATCTACTGCTCTTTGTGTAGGTAATTTACTCTTTGCTTGTAAATAGTTTGCTGCTTATTTGTTTGTTCTTTCCTTCTATCCTTTGTGTTTCCTTCGCTGTTTGGTTTTCTGTTTTGTTTTTTTTTGTTCTTTGGGGTTGATCTGTCCTTTCCACCTAAAATTGTGGGTTGTTATCTAAAGCATACTTTGGTCAGTAGGAGAGAAGTGGTTTAGATATTTTCATGTTTTCTGATCGAGTGATTTTATCCTCAATTTGTTGTTTCATGCTTGTTAATAAAATTTGTGGAAAGTTTTGAAAACAAGGTACCAAGTAAGAAATCCTTCATTAGCTCCCTTGAATCTATCACAAATCATTAAAATCATCTCCTCTTCTAGTAGTGTATTTGTCCTAGGATGACAGTGTGTAAGATTTGAGTGAAAAATCTGACTTCCAAATGTTGTTATGAGGTCCATTGTAGTTTTCAACCTAGATAAGATATTAAACATTTGACATATTCAAAAGAAAAAGAGAATTAAATGAAATATCTAAAACTTCAAAAGAAAAAGAAAAGAATTATCAAAAGAAAAGAGGATTCAATATGAATGGGTGATTCCAGTATCTCTACCAGGGCTATGGACGCTTGACTGGCAGTAGAGAAACCCTATGAGAGAACTAGAGGTATCTCCATCGGGGCTATGGATGCGTAACTGGCAGTGGAGCAATGCCCAGGATATCATTGCATGAAGGAAATCAACTCATGTAGTTCAAATCTTGCACATTGTTGTTCAAAATATGAAGAAGCCTTATGAAAGGATGATGCACAGTCAAGCACACACATTGATTCAGAGGTAAGCATTGATTGACTTACATTTGAGATTCTAGCTCTACCTTGTTTGTTATAATTGACCCAACTAGAGTGGTGATGTTCATGAACTAGGAGTTCTAGATAGTTGAATCCTTCATATTCATGAAAATGGTTAAACCATTTTCCCAACCGAGTCACCATTTGTTATGCCTTGTATAACCACCCCATTTTGTTTTGGAACAGAATGGGTCCCCTTTTGCCTTTTCCCTTGGGCCTTTGGTTTTCTACCTTAGGTGTTTTCTTTTTTTAGTTATGTCGGAGGCAAAATCGGAACCAATACCGGACTTAGAAATTCCTTCCAGGTTTTGGTCTTGTTCTGTTCCTGGTTTTGGTTTTGACCGTTCTTTATCTTCGTTCTTTGTTCATTCTTAGAGTTGGGTCTTGGTCCGATTTAGAATGTTTAGCTTTCTTCGAGTTCCTCGTTCGGATCCCATCTTGGGTCTGACCCCACCTTTTCTCTCGCTTCATTGGTCTTTGTTGATTTTTGTCTCCTGTGCCTTAGGTGTTTTCATCCTTGCACATCTTTTTCTTTTTGTTTTCGGTGGGCCCAGAACCAGAACGAAATTTGAACCCGAATCTTGAAAAAGTTTCTAGTCCAGGTTTGGTTCCGGTCCCACTTCCACTTTATCCATTTTGTCTCTCATCCCCATCCCAACTTATTTCTGCCTTCGCCAGCTTTATGGAGGGTAGTGTGTTTTCGGTTCAGTTTGGTTCTGCCTCAGTTGGAATTCGGGTTTTCTCCTAAATTCAGGATTTTCCCCCCATCCTGATTTTCCTAGATCTCGCTGGAACTCTGGCTAAGCACTGTTGTTCAGGGATTTTTGGTCCTCGTAGAATTCTTTGTGGACCAGATTTTCCTGATTTTTCTCTCTTTGTGGAAATTCATCTTGCGTGGATTTCCCCGAGATCTAGTGGAATGTGAAGAGGTATGGAGTAGCAGGAACTAGTTAATAAATAATGATGTATTGTAAGATTAATTGGTGCTATTTTGAGATCTCACATGCTGTTCCTTGATTGATAATGCCTGGATTAAGTTTCTAATGGGTGTTTTCATGTTTATGCCACTAGAATCCACCTGACTCGAAATTCTCCAAAAGTCCTCCCTCGCTTGGATTATGTGGGTCGACCTGAAGCTTGAACTATTTTGTATGATCATTTTGTTTGAAGATTTAAATGGCACCTTACTAATATAGGATTCATTTCAATGATGATTTTGATTAATTAACTACTGTTTGTATGATCTTTACTATGGATTTCTTTGTTGAATACAGGATTAAACCCTACAGAGGATGATATTTGCCAAGGAAGCTCAGCTGGAATGCATTCCCCAGTCCAGTTGGTCATAAAAATTAGCTAAGAAGATAGTCAGAAAGACCTTGTAGATGTCTTACCGACTACCAATGCATTCTGCTCAATCTGCGTTTGTGTTGCCTATTGGCAAGACCCCAAAGATTGTCACAGTGATCGGGATTTACATGCAGTTGCCTATCGGCAACACTTCAGCCATGGTCCTGACAACTAAGGAGTACCCATCGGTGAGAGAAACCATCATTTGAGTGAGGTTATGGCAAGATTTTCATGTATTATCAATCACCTCGTGAGTAAACACTTCGGCCAAACAAACAATATTCGACATGTGGTCTCGGCGAAGGCTCTATGTCTCACCGACTAATGACAGATAGAACACATTTCAGTATGAGGGTTTGCTTTTGGTTAGAGGTATTGGTGACTTCCTAAAGTCATGCCGACTACTGTAGAGCGAGCTAACACTTCGGTAGGAGTCATCTTCTTCACCAAGAAGTCTTGGTGAAATCTTCGAGTCTTGCTGACCACTGATAAAGGTGTGGCTTTCGATGAATGACTTTCCTTTAGAAAGAGGTCTCGGTGAATATATCAAGTCTCACTAAAAGGGCATAAGGATGGGGTCTATTGATATGAAATCCCAATGTCTCACCGACTTCCAAGAAAGAAAATACACTTCGGTAGGACTCAACTACATCGAGGAAAGGTCTAACCGAAGAGGTGAGGTCACAGCGACAAAAGTGGCATTAGCGTAGTGATCTAGGCTAGCTATGAAGTCTTGGTGAATGCATCAGGTCTTGCCTACAAAGTAAAAATGACATCAAAAAAATGGAGTGGCTTCGGCCAAGGGTCTCACCGAAAAAATAGAACGAGCTTGCCGAAAGATCTAGGGTTTGGTGGGATGTCTCATCGACTAAACAAACTCTCCCCAAACTCAAATGAACAACTCAACAAGAGAAGGAGACCTTGATATAAGGTCTCACCGATGTGAAGTAATATTGGCATAATCTCTTGTCAATTCAATAGGGTCTAGCCGAAATGAAACAAAATCACCAAAGGATATGGGACTCAGTGGAATGTCTCACTGACTCATGAAGGTCACACCAAAACAAAGGAAATCAGGGAGACTTCAGAAGAATAAAGGGCACTCGGTGAAATGTCTGGGTGACTCCAAGGTGTCTCAACGAAAGAAATGGGCTTGGTAAGAGAAGAGAAATTTGGGGTAATGTCTCCCCAATTTTGATAAGTCTCAGCGACACAGAGTAAGCTCATAGAGAGGAAATATGTGTGCCAAGAGGTCTTAGAAAAATGAAGGAGTCTTGCCGATGGGTTTTCTGGACTTGATATGACTTCTACTACTCATTGAAATTTCTTGCCGACTATCTAGTGTCATGTCGATAACTGTACAATGGTGAAATTGTATAGGGGAGACACCGATGGTGTCTCACCGACATGTGATACTGTTTGGACCACTTTTGACCACTTGATAAAGCTCATGTGGTGCATGCCTAGCCAATCACAAGAGGCTAAGGGGATTGACTGGAGACGGTTGACCAATTGACTACTCCTACGAGGGAAGATCAACAGAAAGCGAGCAGGATGGATTCATTTTGAGATCACTGAGGGATGGATCTATTTGGATAAAATGTTCAAATCTGCAAGGAGGCCCGATGGCATTTCCAGAAGAATGGTCAAATGTGCAGAGAGGTCTAGAATAGAAGGAGGCTGAAGGAAAGGAGAAATTGTGACTCAGAGGGACAACTGTAGCGACTACTGGCAAGGAGGTAGATTAGTATTAATGGAGATATTCTGAGCATTCAAGGCAGCCCTGAGATGGAGTGCAAAGATGGACATGGAGACAGAAGAGTAAAGGCTATAGTTGCAAGAGATCTAAGGTGATCCCCGGAATAACCTTCTAGCAATATGGATAGCAGGGCTTCACATTGAATGCAGTTTTGACTTTCCTCAAAAAGATCTAAGGGTTGACTCTCCTGGATGCAGATATTTTGTAAACCCTAGTGTAGGGGACAACATATTCCTATTGGTACATTTTGTATATAAGGCATTCTTGCCTCTTTGTAAAGGTTAGAAATTTTAGTGTTAGCACTTCTAGATTAGAACTTCTAGGTTTAGAGAAATTTTAGACTGAGAACTGTTTAGAGTTAGAACTGTTAGGAGTTAGTAATTAATAGAAGGAGATAGAGTTGCATCTTGATTCTCAGTAGTGAGAGCTTCTCTTGTCTTCCTTGTTAGCAGTTAGATTTCAGTACAGACTGTAATGTATTTCCAATTTCTCCTAGTGTAGTTGGAAATAATCTAGAGCCACAGATTCTCTTTACACTGGTGATTGTGCCAACTTTTTAAATATTTCTTATCTGTTTTACTAACAGTAGAAGCAATCAGAGTTTAATCTACTTCATGTTGTGTTCCTGAATGATATTTGTCTTAATTGATCATTTGATTTGTGAAGTCTTCAAGGAATGAAATGTTATTTATGTTTTATTTAAATGGTAATTAAAATATGTTATGCAAATTAGTATTGTGAAGGAAGGAGGCTATGTGTCAATCACAAGTTTACTTTGTTCTGCAATTATGGTTTACAAATTCCTTGAAGTTAACAAGTTTGGTTAAGGTTGGATGAACTATTGTTCTTTTTTGTTTCAAAACTCTGACTTATCTTTTTATATTTCTTTAAATACCCCTATTAGAGTAGGTTTTATTTCATGCTTGATCTTAGAACAATCCAAAAGCTCAACACCACCATGCCCCTTGAATATTACTGTTGCATTGACCACTAAGTAACATCAGCACAGTTGAGAACCAACTACAAAGACCTTGGGAGCTGAGACATCCATGTGTTGTCTTTCTCTTTTAGGAGAAACAAAATAGCAATATTTTGTTTGCATGTTGCTATGCCAAAACACACATCAATAGGTACCCACATAAGAGTGTTAAACATTGGCTATTTTAGGACTTTGACACATTGTAAGATTCTTCATTACTCAAACCTTGTTGCGGTATCCAATGTTCATTTGAAAAAATATGAGGGTAGACCTTTGAACAAGGTCTTGTGGAAGGTTCATGAGTCTGACCACGAAGCAATACTGGACACAATAAAGAGTAGAGCAGACCCAGATGGTTCGTTGGATTAATTTGTAAGTATGCACATCGGTTATTATTAATTTATACTTGTATGCATATTAATTTGTTTGATGACAATGCTAACATCTTATTTTACTTTTCCTATTTTTAAGTAACCTACTACAAATTAATTGGTGTCCCCTTGCAGAAAATGTAGATTTATGAGCCATCCAAGAGAATGTCAGCCAGAAAAGCAATGCAACATCCTTATTTTGATGATCTTGACAAATCTCAATCATGATTTTAAGCCATTACAAAAGTGTGTGCAAATCTTGGTGAGGGAATTTCGAGTTATTCATTTGAAGTTAACCTTATCATGAGTAGGTATGATGTAGACATTATAAGAGCATTTTAAATTTTAGCTTACTCTATTCATGAGAGGTGTTGTGCACAATAGGTATCTTGGAACTCGCAGTGAAAATGTATGACCAAGAGTGACTAAGTTGAGAGATTGGCATGCCTATTTGTAAGTGCCTTCCATCTATTCCCATTTCATTTCCATTTTGGATGCTCTTTCTTTTTCTCTTTTACTTTGTGCATTTCTAAGTAAACTACTAAAAATTGATTGGTCTCTCATTGTAGAAAATGTTGATTTATGAGCCATTAAAGAGAATCTCAGCCAAAAAAGTAATGCAAAATCCTTATTTTGATGATCTTGAAAAATCTCAATTATGATTTGAAGCCATTATAAAAGATCGTGTGAAGCTTAGCGAGGGAATCTCAAGTTACTCAATTGAAGTTAACCTCATAATGAGCACCTATGATGTAGACATTTAAAGAGAATCTTGAATGTATGAGTGACATTGTAAAAGATCTGTGAGAACAAAGTTCTTGAGGCATTCTAATAAGATTTACTCAAATATTGTAATTTGGAGTTCATGTTTGGTGCAATAGCACCTTGTTCTATAAATTCCATCAATAGGAAAATTTGTAAAATTTGAAATTTGAAATGTAAACAATGTGAAAAAGGTCATGTGACAGTCATATGTAATGTATTCAAAGTATTAAAGAGGTCATTAGGTTATTAGAGAAGTGATATTGCACAAAAGATGTCATTTGGTGTAAAAATACAAAACTTGCATTAATTGTACAATTGCAAAATTAGTAAATAAAGGATGGTGTTTTCTGTATTTGCAACACTTTTCCTTTTTGTTTCAAGCTTGTGCGGATTGTATAGCACCTTATACTTTGATTGTTGATTAGTTTTCAAATGTAAAAAATTGAATTTTGAAATGTAAAATGTATGTGAAAAGTCATGTGATACAATCAATATGATGGTTTGTGGATTGATGCAATAGGGGGAGGCCTGCAACACAAAAAGTCACAATTCCAATCTGCAAACACAACTATCAGGCCATAAACTACTCACAATTTCATCATTTCTTGAAAATCACTCTTTTCCTTTGTAGCATTGGAAATCAACTCTGTATGCACCTAAAAATGGTCACATTATAATAAGTCTGGTAACTAACTAAATACAAGTTATTTAATTAAATCTCTAATTCAATCTACATATAAATAAATTTAATTATTTATTTATATTGTTCATTTTCTAATTCTTCTATCTTAATTAATTAAGTTTAATTGTTTATTTAATTTAATCATTTTTTTAATTCTTAATTAAATTAAATAAGCTTTACAATTTATTTAATTTAATTATCACATTGCTTTATTTTGAATAAAATAAATATTTGTCCTTTTTCCAAAATCATGAAATCATCTTTAAATCTTCTAAAAATCACATTGCTTTATTTTAAATAAAGTAAATATTCTTCTTTTTTCCAAAATCATAAAATCATCCTTAAATCTTCTAAATATTCTTCTTTTCCAAAATCATGAAATCATCTTTAAAATCTTCTAAAAAGCCATCTCACACATAATTAAATATTTTTCAATATTTAATTAGAAACTTCTTAGCCACATTTCACACATAATTAAATATTTTTCAATATTTAATTAGAAACTTCCAAAACCATGTCACATGAAATTAAATAATTTTATTATTTAATTATTGAATTATCTTCAACTACCAAAACCAACTTATAACTAAACTTGAGAAAGGGCAAGTTGCCTTCATTTTTGAGTGAAAGGTTTTGTGGGAAGGAAACATCTTCCTTCTTTTTCTCTAGATTCCATCTTTCTCTCCAACTTCTCCATCTCTTACTGTTCATGTTACTAGACTGAATCTCAACCGTTGATCTTTGCCAACTAAGCTTTTGTCTTCAAAAACTCTATAAATCTAACCTTTCACAGGCCATTTGGATGCAATTCTTCTAGCATCCTCACTCTATCAAAACAATTCTTCTATCTTCCATCCATCACCATCTATCATCATCATCAGGTCGTTATGCTGCAGAATTGTGCAACCAACATTCCTTCAACAATCAACCTTAAAAATCATGCATTCTTATGCAGGTTGAGAAGAGCCATGGAGGTCAATCAACTCTATTTTGAAAATTGGTTTGCATGTCTTTCAATTATTTATATTTTCATTCTAGTTTGTACTTCATGGTGCTTGATAGGATTTAATTAGTTTATTGTTTTCAACACATTAAACTTTTGGATTTTTCCCTATCTACAAACTCAATTGGGTAACTTATCTCAATGACACCTCATCAATCCATGAAATGAACCTCTTCAGGGACCCATTTAAAAAAACTTTGACATACTCAAAATCCATCTATGATCACTTCATACCATAGCACTCAAATTTCACCTTTTCACCGTTTTAGGCTTCGAATTAGCCTCTTTTTTCCAAAGCAAATATACCTGAAACCTATCCAAACCCTAACAAACCTTGGGGTAGAAATTTAAATGTGTCAAAACCTTCAAAACTACAATCAGAACTCTGACATACTACCGTACAAAGGGTAATCCATAAAACCCTACTTTTTAGCCAAAACCCTAGGGGCTTATTGAAAAAGTCACTTCCCAATCTACCCAAAATACAAAAACTCTTCAAAAAAGTTTGAATTGGTCTAAACAAGCTTAATAAAACATGAAATAATGCTTCCTTCTCACAAAACTCACTTTGGACCCCCAAAACCTCCACTTTTCGTGAGGAAAACTCATATTTTCACATTAGGGCATCACACCCAACACAATATCAGACCTCCCCTTCACAAAAAATCTTGAAACCACCTATTCCCAACTAAACAATCCCATTCCAATAATCACAGTAGTCATAGGGGGTGGAATGGGCAAAATTTACATTTATGTGACTTTGAACACCCGAAAAATAGGGTTAACAGGGAAAATTAAGAAAGTTTGAGATTAAACTCCACAAATTTAAAATAAGACTCTCAAAAATTCTTGTAAATGCAAGTTAACACATACTATAAGATATTTCCACAGTTTGCAAGTCAAAACACCCCTATACAAGATCGTACAAGTCTACCAAGAATGGAAAAATATAGAAAATCTAATAAAAAGTAGTGCTAATCAAATTTTATTTCTTCAAATATTCAAGATCCCCCTCTCATCGAGTCTTTAAAATATATTTATAATGCTTCTACTTCAAACTAAACTTTCCCAACTAATCTAACTACCTTTTGAACTCCTTAATTGTTCAATCCCTTAAGAGTCCAAAGTGGGAAATGGTTGCAAACTTTAGCATGTTGTTACTCAGATACCATGATGCTTAGAAAATTTTCATTTGATCCTATAGGATCATGTTGCGTGCCTCTACAAAAACCTCTCTCATTTTTGGCTATCTCAGAGTGGTTTTCTCGTGGCAACAAATTTTCACTTGATGAAAAAAGTGTCAAATGCAAGCAATGCAAAGTTGCAAAGTGGTGCAAATTTTGTTCTGCAACTCGTGTAACCAAACTGACTGTTCCAACATGTGTGAATATGTATGTTTATGCTAGGAATGATCATCTTCCACACCTAAACACACTGAGTCGCTTCGAGCTATGTTCAATCAGATCGATCCCTTAAGAGTCCAAAGTGCAAAATGGCTGCAAACTTCAACATGCTATTACTCGGACACTGTGATGCTTAGAAAATTCTCATCTAATCTTATAGGATTGTGTTGGGCCCCTCTACAAAAAATATCTCGATTTCGGCTATCTTGGGGTGGTTTTCCTATGGTGGCAGATTTTCACTTGATGGAAAAAGTGTCAAATATAGGCAGTGCAAAGTTGCAAAGTGGTACAACTTTTGTTTTGCAACTTGTGTGACCAAACAGACTATTCCAATGCATCTAAATAGGTATGTTTATGCTAGACATGGTCCTCTTTCGCATCCAAACACGCGGAATGACTCTAAGCCACATTCAATTGAATCGATTCCTTAAGAGTCCAAAGTGCAAAATGGTTGCAAACTTCAACATGCTATTACATGGATACCATGATGCTTAGAAACTTCTCGTTAATCCTATAGGATCATGTTGGGCCCCTCTACAAAAAAAATCTCAGTTTTGGCTATCTCAGAGTGGTTTTCCCATGGTGACGGATTTTCACTTGATAGAAAAAGTGTCAAATGCAAGTAGTGCAAAGTTACAAAGTGGTGCAACTTTCATTCTGCAACTCGTGTGACCAAAAAAACTATTATAACATGTCCAAATAGGTATGTTTATGCTAAGAATGGTCCTCTTTCACACCCCAACATACAAAATCACTCAGAGCTACATTCAATTGGATTGATTCTTTAAGAGTCCAAAGTACAAAATAGCTACAAACTTCAACATATGTACTATTAATCAAATACCGCGATGCTTAGAAACTTCTCATATGATCCTAAAAGATTGTATTGGGCCCCTCTACAAAAATCTCTCTCAATTTTGGCTATCTCGGAGTGGTTTTCCTATGGTGGCCAATTTTCACTTGATGGAAAAAGTGTCAAATGGAAGTAGTGCAAAGTTGCAAAGTGGTGCAACTTTCATTCTGCAACTCGTGTGACCAAACAGACTGTTCCAACACATCCAAATAGGTATGTTTACACTAGGAATGGTCCTCTTTCTTACCCAAACACATAGAATCACTTTGAACTATGTTCAACTGAATCGATTCCTTAAGAGTCCAAAGTGCAAAATGACTCAAACTTCAACATGTTGTTACTCGAATACCATGACACTAAGAAACATTTTCTTTGATCCTATAGGATTGTGTTGGGCCCCTTTGCAAAACTATCTCTTGGTTTTGACTATCTCAGAGTGGTTTTCCCATGGTGTCAAATTTTTATTTGATGGAAAAAGTGTCAAATGCAAGCAGTGCAAAGTTGCAAAGTGGTGCAAATTTTGTTATGAAACTCGTGTGACCAAATGGACTATTCCAATGCATTTGAATAGATATGTTTATGCCAGGCATGGTCCTCTTTCACAACCAAACACATGAAATCACTTTGAGCTATGTTCAACCAGATCGATCCCTTAAGAGTCCAAAGTGCAAAATGGTTGCAACCTTCAGCATGTTGTTACTTGGATACCATGATGCTTAGAAAATTCTTGTCTAATCCTACAGGATCATGTTGGGACCCTCTACAAAAACATCTCTCATTTTTAACTATCTCGGAATGGTTTTTCCATGGCAACAGATTTTCACTTGATGGAAAAGTGTTAAATGCAAGTAGTGCAAAACTACAAAGTGGTGCAACTTTTATTCTACAACTCGTGTGACCAAAAATACTATTCCAACACATCCAAATAGGTATGTTTACGCTAGGAATGGTCCTTTTTCATACCCAAACATGTGGAATCGCTCTGAGCTACGTTCAATCAGATCAAGTCCTTAAGGGTCAAAAGTGAAAAATGGATGCAAACTTCAGCATGCTATTACTCAGATACCGTGATGCTTAGAAACTTCTCGTATGATCTTACAAGATTGCATTGGGCCCCTCTACAAAAAAATCTCTTGGTTTTGGCTATTTCAGAGTCGTTTTCCCGTGGCAGCTTATTTTCACTTGATAGAAAAAGTGTCAAATGCAAGTAGTGAAAAGTTGTAAAGTGATGCAACTTTCATTCTGCAACTCATGTGACCAAACGGATTGTTCCAACGTAGCTGAATAGGTATATTTACACTAGGTATGGCCCTCTATTGTACCCACACACATGGAATCTCTCGAGCTATGTTCAACCTGATCAATCCCTTAAGGGTCCAAAGTGCAAAATGGCTACAAATTTTAGCATGTTGTTACTCGGATACTGTGATGCTTAGAAACTTCTCATCTAATCTTATAGGATTATGTTGGGCCCCTCTACAAAATAATCATTCGGTTTTGGCTATCTTAGAGTGGTTTTCCTGTGGCGGTGGATTTTCACTTGATGGAAAAAGTGTTAAATGCAAGCGGTGCAAAGCTGCAAAGTGGTGCAACTCTCATTTTGTAACTCGTGTGACCAAACAGACTATTCCAATGCATCTGAATGGGTATGTTTATGATAGGAATGGTCCTCTTTCACACCCAAACATGTGGAAACACTCTGAGCTATGTTCAACTAGACTAATCCCTTAAGGGTCCAACGTGCAAAAGGGAAGCAAACTTCAGCATGTTGTTACTCAAAAACCGCGATGCTTACGAACTCTCTGTCTAAGCCTACAAGATAAAATTGGGCCCCTCTACAATAACCTCTCACAATTTTTGTTATATTAGAGTTGTTTTCTTGTGGTGTCCAATTTTCACTTGATGGAAAAACTATCAAATTAAAGTAGTGTAAAGTTGCAAAGTAGTGCAACTTTCATTTTGCAATTTGTGTGACCAAACTAATAGCTCCAACGTGTCCTGATAGTAGGTTTACACTAGGAATGGTCCTCTTTCACAACCAAACACATGGAATTGATCCAAGCTATGTTCAATCAGCTTGATCCCTTATGATGGAATGCAAAACAAGGGGAAAAAATATACACATGAGAGTTGAGAAGTCTGAGTATTCCACACAAAAAGTGTATGATCATTGGTGCAAAACACCTTGTTCCTCAATTTGATGAAGAAGGTATAGTTCAATGGATTTATTCATTGTAATGTCAAATAAGGCCATGATAGGCCATTTTGTAATCTTGCTTTTAGTTTTGAGTTAGTGTGGAGTCATTTGAGTCAATTATGCAAGTACAAATAAGAAAATAGAATTGGTAAAGGCATTGGAAGAGATTACTAATGCTGCCTCTATTCAAAATTTAGAATTTAGGCCTTAAAATTAAGGCTAGACAAGGTGAAAAGAAGAAATTGATTGAGAATAAGTTACAATAGTTTGGAAATAGGGCGAGGCTGTGGAGTTTGATGTGTTCAAATGGTCTGCAAGGACAAGGGAGGTTAAAAGTATGTTATGGCATGATCCCCTAATTGGGAATAGAGGGGTTTTGAATGAAAAAGAGAGGTTTGAGGGAGTAAAAGTGGGTAAAGTCAAGGGGAAACATAATTTGGTAAATTCTGCTCAAGGGTGTTTTCCAATTGGAGGAGTGATTAAGAGCATATTGCTTTGTTAAATAGACCTATTCGGGGGTCTAGGACAGCCTTGAGTCCATTTATTATTTGTATTATAAATTATAACTTGTTTTCTCCTGAGTCCATTTCCTATACAAGAAATAATATTGCAAAAAATTGATATATAAATCTTTCGATGTGTTTATATGGTGACACATCAAGAACATAACAATTCATTTTGCACTATCAAGATTATGCTGTGAAAATGTTTAAAGACTATTGAAGATAAATGCTTGTATGAGAATGTGTCAAGAAGTTAACTACTTCATCTACTCTGAATATTATGTTTTGCAAGTGTTGTGAAGATTATGTATCCTTTGCTTAATTGAGTTGTTCCAATCAAAGAATTAAATATATTGGAATCTTTTTATGAATCATTTCATGGAATACCAATTGAAAAAGTGTTTTTTTTCTTTTAGATAAAGTTGTTTAGTATCAATCAATTAATATTCAAGACAAACCATGAAGGAAAACAATGATCAATGCTAGGGCTAACCAATTAATAAGTATACACGTGAATAATTCAAGCATGTAAATGTGAATAAGGGAAACACAAGTACTCAAAAACACGTAAGCCTTGAAGTATACACACAAATACATAATATACACAAATTAATACAAATTATATGCATGAATACAAGGTATACACATGAAAACATGTAAGTTGCAAAGTATACATTGGAACACATGTAAGTTGTAAAGTATACACTTGAATACACGTAACTCATATCTATTGAACCATCAATTTAGAATGAAAATATGGACACCATCAATTAAAAATATTTGTATTAACCAAATATCCATGTAGGAATACATCAATATATGTCGATATAAGCATGAAATATAGGTACAAAATAGCCATAGAGGCTTATGAGAATGTCATATAGGCATACAATGTCAAATATATCCAATACAAAATATGTATAAAACTGCCATGTAGGCATACAACAAAGGGCCTTGTAATCAAAAGTCATTACTCTCCATGCTCTAGAAATAAATTATTTCCCTTTGCTTGTTGATCGGATGGTGATAGGTCTATCACTTGTTTGTGCTGTGCTTGAGGAGTGCTCTTGCTACTCCTCCTAGTGTTTAGTTCATGGTGAAGTTTTAACTGTTACAATAAGAAGACATTAATATATAGAAATTACATTATAAAAATGATATATTTAACAAAATAATCACTTACCACCATCTCATGATCTCTCTCCATGAGGGAAATATTCACACACCCATGCTTAGGCATGCTCAAGTCCTGTATAAACCATCCAAATAGAAATTAAACTAAGAATCAATAATGGTTTGATTTTTCACTAACATCTATAACAACGAATGTAAATTAAAATTTACTAATTTGCCTCATACCTCCCTTGTCAGAGCCATCGAGGATTTAATAGTAGATGAAACACCAATCTCCTTTGCCCTCTTCACATTTAGAGGTGTTTCAGCTTGCAACAACTGAAAATAAAACAACAAATTATTCAATCACAAAAACTACAATACTGATCCATGTCATGACTTATAATGTATGAGATAATGAACAAAATTTGGAGTACTTATTAAACTATATATTTTTCATTCTCATGCTTACTATTTTCCCTATCCATATCTTGTTTGAAAGGACATGTTTTTAGGCTTTTACCCATAGCAGCAAGCCAGTGAACCGTTTGATCAAATGCTTTCATAGACATGCATGATAAATGTGGTGGTATAAAGAAGGTAGTGAACTATTTGAAAAAATGCCTCAAATAAATGGGGTCTCGTGGTGATGGAATGCCATTACAAACAAATGTATGTCATGGAATTCCATCACCATAAGACCACATTTCTTTCAGGATTTTTTTCAAAAAGTTCATTGCCTTCTCTATGGTATTATTGCTTACTATTATGATTTGATAGATACTTTTCGAAGCATCCATAGTTTGTTCGAAAGCACCTATTTTAGGCTTTTAGCCATAGCTGCAAGGAAGTGAGTAGTATGATAAAGTTCTTTGGTACACATGTATGGAAAATTTGGTATCAGAGAAAAGGTGTTGAGCTATTTGAAGAAATGCCTCGATGAAATGTGGTCTCATGGTGAAGTAATTGCATCACTGCTTATGTTGAATTTCTAAACAACTATATTTTAGTTGAAATTTTGTCATCTATCAACATCTAGTTATTAGTTATGGAATGTGAAGTAATGCTTTGAGTTTGAATGATGTGCAATGCAACGTAATCAATGATATGAATATAAACTAAAAAAATCTATTAAGTACAATTCATTAGTTAAACTCTTTATTCTATTACCTATGTGTAGGTTTGAGTAAATCCATTGGCACTGGGAGTTGTTCCTTGGAAATATCCAATATTAGTCTATTCAACATCCAAAATCACATATTAAAATATCATTCATTAAACAATGCTATTAACATCTAATCAATTTATAGTTGTTTACTAGTCTTCAATTTTATTAAAATCATAAAACTAAATGAGTTAATCTTGCATTTCAAAATCAAAATTTAATAAATTAAATTCAATGAACATGCTAACTTTTACTTGACTATGAATGCCATATGCCTCATGCAAAATGTCAGCTGCCCTTTCCATCTCCATAGTTGCAGATGGATCCTAAGTAGCAGCCTCCTAAGTGTTGGTGGGGTGATATGAACAAGTCGCCCTGCAAGATTGACACATATGGGTTCAAAAGCCACCACTCAAAGACTCCCATGGATGGCACTGTAGAATAGGGCTAGTATGATGGATGAAACTCTGGGTCAAATTGTTGATCGCTTGCAATGTCTCTATGTCAGCACTCTCCTTCGGGATGGAAGACATAACAATGTGCTCACAAGGTGACCTAGCAAGAGCCCGTCTCCCTTGCCACATAGGATCTGACTGTGCACTAGGTCTATCCTGAGCCAACTCCCCACCTCTCCCCTGGAAGTCCCTCATATGAAAATAATTTGGGATTTTTTTCAATATGAACTCATTGTATAGTTTCCTAAAGAAATACTGTGGGGCTTCACAATTATTCCACAGTGGGTAATCAAAGACCATGTACCACCTATCATAAAAATAGTTCCTAATCTGTTGGTTGTCATACCAATGAATAAGAAACTCTTCACATTGAGGGTAATATTTTTATTTGTGTGTGGGTCAATGAATAATGAGCATAAATCACCTTTCGTAATTTTTAAATCCTTTACATCTTTATATGATTTTTTATCTGCATAATAATCCCTAGCTGCTTGCCTCCTATCTTTCCATCCAGTTATTTATTTGCTAATTGAATCTACATTTTTTAACATATCTTTCAATGAACTTGTTAGGGTCATTCTTTCTTTGGTTGAACCATTTGGATCACTCAACCAACTAATTAAATCCTTGATTTTCTTTTTGTTGTTCTCAATTTCACTCATCAAATTTTGTTCAGTGCCAAGAGGGTGTTGAGTGATTGGTGGAGGAGGTTTTGTTGTGGTTGATTTTGTTCTTGAGGATTTTAGTCTTCAGGATTTGGTTGATCTTCTTGTTGAGGATTTTGAGGGTTTGTAGGTTGATTTAAATTTCCTACAAATTCAAAAAAAATAATCAAATACAACCTAAAAATAACAAATTCAATCTAAAACTAACAAATTAAAAAAAAAAAAAATGATCCTTAAATCTCACACTTCCTCCTCATTGTGGCACCATCCTTGCAAAGAAATAACAATCCTTGGTGAAGATTTTTGCACAATGCATCCTCCTAAGACACGAGCATGAAAAATGGGGGTTTTGGCTACAGGCACAACAAAAAAAAGTCAAAATGTAGAATGAATGACTTTCACTTTTTTTTTTCTTTTAACATGTCATAACGCGATCAGGTTATAACACGCTCTGTTATGGGCTCGTTGTGGCTGAGCTTTAGGCTTGACACACCAAGCCATAACACGAGCACATTATAACACACTCACATTATGAATTTTCAAAAAAAAATTTGAAAGTGGCCACAAATTGGCTACCAATCTCCATGCACCCACCCTAGACCATACCAAAGGGATTCTAGAACCAAATACATGGTTAGGCATGTGGCTACTAGGAAACAAAGAACTTTGGATTCAATTGCAGGATTGATGTCCAAAAAGAAGTAGCCTTGGCTATTTCTCTGGGGTTCTGGTGGTGTTGTTCCCTATTTTTCTCTATGAATTATCTCTCCTAGAGTATACGGGGCCTTAATATCCTGTATAAACAATTTTTGGTTAAAACCTATATCTTGGACAATAAAGTGGATGTTCTTCTCCTCTAAGAAACAAAGATGAAGGAGACTTTTGATAAGGAAATTTTGAGCATTTGGCTTGGTGTGAATTATTTTGTTAGTGAGCTGAAGGGGCTTAAGGAGGTATAGCTACACTTTGGAATCCTTCTAAATTAATTGGTACCTTGTTCTCTACTAGTAGGAACAATTAGATGGTTTCCCTAGAAGATTTGGCTTCCTAGGAGAAATGGAACTTAATAAATTTCCATGCTCCCAACTTGAGCAGGGATACGTTGCTGCTTTGGGAGCACTTAAATGATGCTATTAAAAATAAAAAAGATGATCATTGTATGTTGGGAGGAATTTCAATTCCCCCCTTCTTCCTTCAAAAAATTTAGGGGGGTTGGATGACTAATTAGATATCATGATGGAGCTGGCTGAATTCCTAAACTCAAATGGCCTTATTGATATCCCTCTTCAAGGATCCAAGTACACTTGGTCTAATAGAATAAATGGAAACCATTTGATCCAAGTCAAGCTAGATAGGTTTCTGATCTCTGCTAATTGGAATATCTCCCAATTCCTCTCTCTTTCTTCTCTCCCAAGATATGTTTTTTTCCATAATGCTTTTGTGCTTAAAAGAAATGCTAATCACAATAGGGGACCTTTCCCTTTCAAATTTGAAATTATGTGGAGCCTTCACCCAGAATTTGTTGCTCTTGGTAAAATTTGGTGGGAGGAACCTATAAGTGGCACCCTTATGTATTTACTGGTGGAAAAGCTTAGTAGAATCAAGCAAAGAGTGCAAGGGTTGAATAAGGCGACCTTTGGTAATATCTTCAAGATAAAGAATTCCCTGGGAAATAGCTTAAATGAAGTCCAAGATAACATGGAATCTAGTCTTGTGGATGGTGAGATATGTGTTAAGGAAAGATACCTAAGATCCCAATGTTTTAAGATAAAGAAAAAGGAGGAAATATTTTGGAAACAAAAGTCTAGTGTTGAATGGCTAACTGAAGGGGATAGGAATATCGAATTCTTCCATTAATCTACCTTGAAACAAATAAGCAGGAATAAGATCATATCTCTCTTGAAAGAGGATGAATCCATGGTCTCTAGTGAAAATAAATTACTGGGGAAGTAGTCTTCTTCTCGTCTCACCACATTTCCCTAAGCAATCTAAATTAGGTACATGATGACTTTCTTGAGGTAATCCCTAAATTTATTTCTGATCTTTATTTAAAGAATATGACTAATGGTGTCTCTATGGAAGAAGTTAAAAAGGTTGTGCTCTCTTTTTGTGCTTTTAAAGCCCTTGGCCTAGATGGGTTTCCTCCTGCCTTTTTCTAGACCTACTAGGATATTGTCAAAAATGACCTCTTTAATGCCACTAGAAGCTCCTAAACCAACTAAATGCCACCTTTATTTCCCTCATTCCTAAAGATACTGATGCCTCTTCAATTAAGGATTATAGACCTATAAGCCTTTGCAATATGGTCTATAAAATCTTCTCTAAAATTCTTGAGTTAAGGCTCAAACTAGTGTTAGGAAAAATGAATGCCCAAAACCATAAAGGTTTTGTTCAAGGTAGAAACATCCTTGTTGTTATCTCTGCTCATGAAATTCTCCACTCTATGGATCACTCTAAAAATCTTGGGATGGCCTTCAAAATTGATATATCTAAGGCCTATGATAGAGTCTCATGGTCATTTCTCTTCGTTGTCCTTAGGAAGTTTGGGATAGAAGGAAGATTCCTTAAGCTAATCTCTGCATCTATAAGTTCCCCCATGTGCTACGTTCTAGTTAATGGTGTCCCCCAAGGTTTTTTCTCTTGTGGTCGTGGTCTTAGGAAAGGTGACCCCCTCTCACCCTACCTTTCCATAGTTTTTACTAGGGTTCTTGGAAGGAATATTCAAAAGTTGGTGGACTCTAAAGCCCTTAAAGGTGTTCAAGCTACCTCATCTCTTTTGCTTGAATCCCACCAAAAAAAATTTCATGATACTCTCTTGGTTGGGGAAGCCTTAGTGGAGAAAGTTGGGCTTTGGAAACATGTTCTAAATGACTATGTTGTTGCTTCTAGTCAGTTTATCAACTATGAAAAAAGAAAGATATACTTCTTTAATACTGACAACTTGGTCAAGGGAAGAGTGGTGAAAATATTGGGATGTTAGGAAGCTTTCCTACTAGCTTCATGCCTTGGGCTACCTTTGATTTCCAAGAAGTTGGAAAATAATTACTAAAATCAATTGATTGAGAGAGTTCAAGAAAGGTTTGCTAGATGGAAGGGGAAGCTTCTTAGCTTGGATGGGAAGATCCAATTGCTGAAAGCCTCCTTATAGAATATTCCTATTTACTACTTATCTCTCTTCAAAATCCCAACCTTCATAGGGAAAAATAGAATATATTTAGAGAAGATTCATGTGGTTTGGAACTGAAGAAAAAAATAGACTGTCCCTAGTTAGTTTGGAAAAAGTGTGCATACAAAAAAGTGTTGGTGGTTTGGGGATAAGGAGAATCAATTTTCTTAATAAATCCCTAACTACTAAATTTGGATGGAATCTCTTTGAAGGGTCTAAAGATTGAGTGAAGATTTTCCAAGCCAAGTATTTGAATAACATGAACCCTTGTTGTTTTCTATGACTGACCTGCCTAGTGGTTCTATTTTATGCAATCACCTTGTTAAAATAAAAAAAATGTGCTGAAATTGGGGGTTAGAAAGAGAATTGGAAATAAAAAAAATACTAACTTTTGGAAGGACCCATGGATTGAGACTTCTACTTTTTCCTTTGCTAATGGATTAAACCCCCTTAAACAAAGCCTGACCAGGATATGTGGCAAAAAGTTCTCATACTATGTCAATTGGGAGATAGATTAACCTAACTGGAAGGAGTTCAATATGCTATTAAGGAGATCTAATTTAAGAGGTCAGAGACAGATCAATTGGGATCCAACCCTGTTAAGGCTTCACAATCTAAGTGGGGAGGCGAAGTGGTTTGATAGTGAAAGGGAAGATGAATGAGTTTGGAAGAGTATCTCTTTAGGATATTTCTCTGTAAAATAGGCCTATGAGGAACTAGTTAAACCTTTGTTAGACATCAAAGATCATCATTGGGAAAAAGTGTGGTTAAAAAAATTGGTTCCTAAAATTAACTATTTATGGTGGGCTGCCTTAGACGAAAAAATTATTACCATTGACAACCTGGTCAAAAGGGGGTTCCAGCTAGTTAATAGATGCTCCCTTTGCATGTAGGATGAAGAGTCAATAATGCACATCTTCTTTCATTTCTAGTTCTCTAAAGAGTTTTGGTCCTTCTTTTTGCTAGTGTTGTTCACTGATTGGGTGTTTCCTCACTCTATGAAGATGTTTATAGAAAGCTAGTCAAATTGCCCCTTTTCCCATAAAGTTACTATTGATATCTAGAACCAAGTTCCCCCCTTTGTTACTTGGGGAATATTGAAGGAAACAAATAATATGATCTTTAGGGAAGTGGTGAGAAGCAACTATGAGGTTTGCATGATAATAAAAACATAGATTAAGGAAAATATGGAGGTTGGAAGATACAATTTTTCCAAAGTTTGGCTGAATTACAAAGAGATGAGGATAAAGCAAATCTAGGGTATAAGCAAGGATCTTACTAACCTAAATTGGACCAAGATGTTAACTAGAAAGTCTATAGTGTGGACCCCTCCTTAAAAATATTGGATTAAGTGTAACTTTGATGGGTGCTCCAAAGGAAACTCAGGTATAGTAGAGGTAGGGGGATTGCTCTGAAACCACAAAGGGGAGTGCATTGTGAGATTTGGTATTAACTTAGGTTTTTGTTCCAATAACAAAGTTGAGGCTATGGATGTTATAGGGGGATTAAAGACTCTTAAGGAGTATGGATTTAAAAATGTAATTTTGCAAGGAGATTCTAGGTTAATAGTGGATATATTGAATGGAGTGGCTACACCTTGGGAACTAAAAAATAGCATTGACAAGTGTTTTTCCATCAAGAGTTATTTTACCAACTGCAAGGTGCAATATGTTTATATAGAAGGGAATAAGTCTACTGATTGTGCAACTAATGAGGCACTAAGGTGTATGGGGTGGACCCATTGGGTTAATAATAATCTACTGAGTTCTTTAAGGGACATGATTTTAAATGAAAAATTTGAGAATGATTATAATTTACAAAGATGATGTGTGGAAATGGCATGGGAAGTATAGGAGACCTTGAGTTTTAAAAAGAATGTCGTTTAATGATGATATTTTTGGTATGGTGTGGAGGTTGTTGATCTTGTTTGAAGGTAAAATTAATCATTATCTCCTTCCTAAAGCAATCAAGGTCTTATTATCTCCTTCCTTTCTTCGATTCTATGAAGGGAAACAACCTCCTATAGCACCGATAGAAACATTTCCCTTACTACAAAGTTCACAAATTCATGGAGGAAGGGAAATGTTTCTATCAATGCTATCAAGTTTAAAGTGATGGCAAGGTTTATCACAGAAGCTACAAGATTAAAAAATCAAGGAATAAAGGTGGAAAATAAGAGTTTACTACTAGATGTTTGTGGACATGTTTTTGCATGATGGGGAGAACCTAAAACACTTCCAAAATGGGTATTCTAGGTTAAAGCTTCTGCCTTCCTATGCCTTGGTAAGTTTGTTTGTCACAAGGTATTTTATGTTCGAAGGAAGATACATGTCAGTACACACGTATCATTTCCATTTGATAAATCATATTAGGTATGGTGAAAGAATTAATTTTCCCTTTTATTTATTATCGTCCCTACAAATTAACATTGAGAAAGGTGCTACCCTCCCCAGCATCAAGGATTGATGCTTGCTTTGTATAAGCATGCTTTTTGCTAAACCGTCATGGTAACTTCTCATTGCTAGATATGTCAATAAAAATCAAAATGATGGAGATAATGAGGAACCCCCTATGATGCAATCCCTACTGAGGAACCTATTCCTTGCCTGCCTCCCATTGTTGCTACTATAACAGTGTTAATTCTTGCTAATAGCCATTCCCCTATTGCTAATATTTTGAACCCTTCTACCCCTGTGACTCAGATAATACTGGTAAAGGTTCCATTGAGTCTGAGCTTGTGAAAGCAACTCTGAAGAAGAGAAAAAACTCTTCTCTTCTCCTGGACTTACCCAAGTCAAAGAAGTTTAACAAGATCTCAATCCTCAAAAATAAGTCATTACTATCAACGATGAGGGCATGCAAAAAGAGGATTTGACTAAGAAGAAGTAGGGGAAAGGTAGTGGAGGTAGTGGTGGTCATAGGTCAGCTCTCTTGGCTAAAGCTACTTATAAGCATAGGAAATAAAAACAAAAAATCATTGTGTATGAAGAGGAAGACTTGGATATTGAAGAATTTGAAGCCCGAGTGGATTATGAGGACGCTACCTATGATATGGGGGAAGAGGAATCAAAAGAAGAAAAGGATGATGATTATGAGGAGAAAAATAAGATGGAGGACTCAAGAATGATAATTTTTCTATTCTAGATGCTAGGAATACCGACAATGAGATTAATACTGATGATTCTAGTGTGAATTTTATGAAAATTAGACTAACTTATTTGTAGGTATAGATGGATGACATGGTGAAAGCCTTGGTCACACTAATGAAGGTGACTAATAGGTTGATGCAAAGAGTGATGATGGGTGCATTTTTTGGACAAACAAAAATCACCAGGAAGCTAAGAAAAATGAGGAATTCTAATGATTTGAGGGTGCTAGATGATTCAAAGGGACCTGATTGGAGGGAGTGTATCTCCCTCATTGTTGAATATGGGGACCTGTTGAGAAAATTCAAGTAATTGATTTCTCTATTGATGTTGTTTAATGGATACTTTCCTCTTTTTGTCTTTTTACTTCTAGATTCTAGACCGCTATTTCATAATAGTTTTGTTATGGTTTAGGACTACTTGGTATATGGTGTACTTGATTAATGGCCTGTGTAGCTTTAAGTACTCTAGTAGTAACTTTATATTTTTGATTAATTATGGTTGGTCAATGGTTATGGTTATGAATTATGGCCTGTGTGCCACCTTGGATGCTATTTTTTGATACTAGCTGGTGGTGTTGTTTCCCACCTTGTTTCCTTTCCTTTTTGTGTGGTTGTAACCATGGGATTAGGGCCCTTTCCTTGCTTATCTAATCAAAAAAAATTTGAATGATGTCATTGTTGGTATTTTATTATTTTAGCTTCCAATTCCAATTTTTTACTATTGGCATTTTATTTTCGGTAAACTAGAAGAATTGCATATAAACACTAATCATTTTATCATTTGAAATCCTAGAAGAGATCTTAGCACTTTTATTGAGCAAATTAAGCATCCTAAAAGCACTCAAGAGAAAAATTATTAGCATTTAACAATATTTATTCATATCAAGCATCATTTTAAGCATCAATCTTCTCATGTAAGGTTTTTTATGTTTTGTGTAGGATTTTTTAGTGGTGAATCTTCACCAATTGAAGAATAGTTCATTTCAATCACTTTGAAATTGGAAAATACACTACACCAATGGGGTGGCTGAATTGCTTGGATTTTATGAATTATGAGTCTAATGCATTTCAATTCACCATCATTTTATTTTATGAGGCATATGTAATTAATAATTTCACCATAAAAAACTACACTTTTCTAATGATTTAATTATTATTTTCAGCTTGAATCTTGGAAGCGTGTACTAAATCACCCATATATTTGCTAATACTATTAAAATGACATTGTGTATTAGAACACATTTTACCATCATTAAATGTTTGTTGTGCGTGATGACTCATTTCCCTAATAAAATTTATAAATAATTATGTATGAGGACCCATTTCCCCAATAACATTAAAAAATAATTAAATTAGAGGACACATTTCATGAGTTACATTAAAAAATAATTATGTATAAGGACCCATTTTTCCAATACTATAATAACTATATGCTAATCATAGGCCCATAATCACCTTTAAAATTAGAACATATGTGTTCTATCAAGGCTTGATTTACCCAAAATTTAAATGTATCATTGTATAATCATGCGAGATTCACCAAAATTTTACTATACCATTTAAAAATCTCATGAAGTTTGCTAAATATGGATTGGTATAAATACAATAAAAAAATTGATTTATTTTTACACATTTTGTTTAGTTCTAAACTTGTGAGCTCTCGATTTGGAAGTTGGAACCTTAATTATAAGAAATTTATAAACTTACAAATATAGGAATTATTGCATTAACAAATAGCGAGTCAATGAGAGCCTAAAGGTGAGTGATCATTTCTTCATAGAATTATAATATATTTATCTCTTTGACATTATTTCTTGAATCTTAATGATGATATTAAGTAGGTAATATGATATATATTCTATTTCCTTCTTAAATAAGAAGACATTTTTTGGTAGCTTTTATTTTAGGAAAGATCAAGATGTCAACCAACAAGAGTAAGATTCCTTAGGGTGGAGAAGGGATGCCATCAAAATGCACAAAATGCAGAGTTACCATAAATTCATACTTTGGCAATGTTTTTGATCCATTAGATTAAGATGGAACTACATCATCAAATCTTGTACCAAATATTAATAAAGAAGACATTGGAATTACCTTGTAGGAAGATCAGAATGAGTTAATTGAGTTAGACAAGGATGACAATGCCACATAAGAAATTTCAAGGGATAGCCAGGTTAGCTAGATCAAGTTAATTGACCTGGATAAAAATTATTGGTTTCATAGATGATATTGTTGTAAGGAAGAGGAAAAGAAAAGAAAAATAAAAAATGCAGTGTGAGTGTGATATGATAAAGAACTTTTAGATTGATCAGGTGTTAAAGTACCCATTCATTGAACCAATAGAGAATATAAAAAAAGATGAACCTCCAATCAGATGGAAGTGCAATATTTTTAGTTGGAAATATAAAAGAGACAAGAATTTGTAACTAAATCTTGACAATATAGATAAGAATATCGGTAAATTTAATGAAAAAAATCATAGTGGGAAAGGAAAAACCAGTAGTAAGATGGAAATCAAAGGAATAATGTCTTGATGTTAAGTATTCCCTAGAATATGATGAGCATATGCAAAGAATGTAAAATCTTGTTAAATGTGGAGGTTCAATTGAAGCTCAATTCGGAAAGATAATGCCAGGAGTACAACTGAAAAAAACTGACTCTTTTATCTTTTTCCTGTAAATCTTGTTTTTCTAAGAAAGATACATTCTTCATTCCCATCTAGATTTTATTAACCAATGTGTGTTAGGAAAGTTAGGAATCTCCAAAAAAATATTTTAAATTATTATATTTTGGGTAGTCTATCATAGGACACCTTGTAGACAAAATATGAAAAACAACACTCAACTTCATTGCATTATCTTTAGATGAAGTTACTATAGTAGATAATAATTTTTGGGTATGTATGCATGTGTATACTATAGACAAACATTACTACTAACCTCATCTATTATGTGTTCATAAAATCAAGTAGAGTTCAACGTCATAAAATCTATTTAAACTAGTTAAGAAATATTTGAAGGAAATTGCAGGTATGGATAACTTCACAATTACCAAAATGTTGGTGTGTGTAGGAACTGTTGGGGCTTCAGTAATGTAAGGTGAGAGGAACAATATTTACATAAAGATACAAACTACTTGTTCACCATACATGATTTATATTCACTACATGGCCCATAGAAATAATTTAGCATTTAAAATTATAAGAAAGTTTCCTTCAGTATCAAAAGTTGAAAATGTAGTCTGCAAGATCTACTCATACTTTTGTCAAAGTTCCAAATGGCTTGAGGAATTTCAAAATTTTGATGCAAGGTCAGAGGAACAATATTTGCATAAAGATACAAACTATTTGTTCATGATACATGATTTATATTCACTACATGGCCCATAGAATGAATTTAGCATTTAAAATTATAAGAAAGTTTCGTTTAGTATCAAAAGTTGAAAATATAGTCTACAAGCTCTACTCATAATTTTGTTAAAGTTCCAAATGGCTTGAGGAATTTCAAAATTTTATGGAGGGAATAACAATAGGAAACAAGCTTCTTAAGGATGTTGATACTAAATGGATCTCCTTTCATGGACCAGAGAAATGAGTTTTTCAAAATATCAACCCTTGATTGGAATAATATAGGAAAATTGCCACATAGTAGATAAAGCTCCTGACCTCTTACATAGGTTAAGCGATATCGAGACACTTAAATTTTTTGTGGTTTAATTTTGGAAATGAATTGGTGAATGAATGTTAAATAACAAGGTCTCCAAGAATGCAAGAAAACATGAGGATGCTTCCAGGACATGGGTTTGCAGGGAGAAAGGGAGAAATAATGTTTATAATATTTTGTTTTTGTTTTTGTTGTTAATTGACCAGAACACTAATTCATTATAATATGTTTTCACACATGGGTGGCTAATTTTTGGTCCCCCTATTTGTGCATTTACCTCACACACAAGCATTAAACCTATTCTAAGATTTAAGGTCCAACTTGTAAATGTTAAGGTTCATGTAACGAAAGTTGAAGGTTAATTTTTTTATGTACGTGTAAATTTTCATTAGCAAGGAAAGTGAAAGACAAGTTAGATAAACCAATGTTACAAATAGAAAGTGGATTGAAGGATGAGAGAAAGTAATTTTGAAGTCAAGTACATGGTTTTAATACATCTGATGGAGTAGGGTTCCCCCTCTTTTACTTAACCAAACACAAAAACAATCGCAGGCATCACACAACCTAAATTGCATATTTCAACAAAATAAAAATTGCAAATAAAACTCAACTTTATTGAATTAAATTTAAATTAAATTCAATGGACTTTCATAATTTAATATTTCACATGTCAATAATCTCCACTTCATTTATTCTTGTCTCCCTACCAATCATTTCAAATTACTATTTTTCTCCATTTATGACTAGGCATCCCTTCTAATGTTACCTTGTTACACTCTTTGCTCTCCACACCTCATGGCACCTTCTCATAGTCTATCTTTGTTGTTTTAAGTTTTATTATTTCATGGTCATGTGTGTGACCTTTCTAACTTGTGGGATTTTAAATCATTGAATAAAAAACTCTCTTCATGTGTTTGTTTTCTCTCAGCACAACACTCCATTTGTTGACATTTTTTTCAACACCTGACTATTCCTCTGATATGTGCATCCTATCCACTTCACTAGATCTACATTTTTATTATTTTTATTCTTGGATTATAAATGATCCTTATACAAGGCATCCTCTTTTGTATGGGGGTGGGTGTACAATGCCTCTCCTCATGCCAACTTTGATCTACAAAACATTTAGCTTTCAATCCTTCTTTTATTGCTTTTTAGTCTTCACCTCTCCCTACACACAGTTCCAAAGGCTCATCTTGTCTTCTTCTCTTTGAAACAATCAACCCAACCAACCTCTCCATCTTACATTCAAATCTTGCTTATGCATGCTTCCTTGTTCATTCCATGGTGCAGGGGCACCTTTGAACAAAATTTGTCAACACAAGGTTGATCATGAGTAGGCTCTAGGCGTGGAGTCATTTTTTCTTTAAATAAGGTCATCATGACCATTTCATATTGTATTGAGTTGAGTTTGAGTCTTGTTAGGTGATTAGGGGGTCATTTGTGTTAGTTTGGAAAAATGGAAAAATGTTGTAAAAAGATGTCAAGCATAAAAAGTTGCAAAATTTCATTTTTGTGGAATACAAATGGTCATGTCATTTCAAAAGATAGTTTAAGTGGTTGTAGGAGTTGGTTTTAGGAGGAAATAAGTATTAAAGGGATGGAAATAATTAATGTAAGTTTGATTTTGGAGTTTTGAAGCAAAATAAAGAAAGAAACCCCTATTTTTCTTATAGAATTAATGGTAATTATTCATTTGCAGTCTCTGTATGGTCCTGTACAGGCCATTCTCATTCTAAATTTCTTTGGAGACTTTAGAAACATGTGTTAGATTTAATTCGAATCTATTTTGAGGGACTCATATCCAGTTCTGGAAAAGTTAAAGATAATCTCCTCAAATAGCCTGTGAATTCCCAGTTTTAATTGTTTTGGTGATGCAAACATGAAAATCACCCCATTCCACCTTTTGTGAAGACTGTATCTTGGTGGAATGGGTGGATTCCATTAGCTTTAGGTGTGTTCATGTTGTGTGAGTGTAGGGGAGGCCAAGTAGAGTGTAAGGCATGAAGCACTAGGAGTGGAAATTGAATTTTCATGTGAAATTGTGAGGTTTTGGTGTGCTAAAGTATGAATTATGCTGGGTCAACATTGTTTGAAGATAGATTTCAAGTATGTGTAGGCCTATTTGGACCTGATTGAAGTGGTTGTAGAGTTGTGTGATGGTTGGAAATGCGTTTTTCAATAAAACCCTAGGTTATTGGCTTGAAAGGAGGCATATTGGTTCAGGCACCTTGGGATGTGTGTCTCTTTGAACAAGTTGTGAAATATTTGAGGGTAAGTGCACCAAGATGGTTCCCAAAAAGGGGGCTTAAGTGACCACTTTTTTTTTCTTCTGAAAATCAGGAAAT
>VDFB02335620.1:128799-249157 GCA_007258455.2 Sequoia sempervirens
CCCTCCCACTCTCTCCCAACCTCTCCCACCCTCTCCCACTCTCTCCCACTCCCTCTCCCTACCTATCTATGAAGTCTCTCCCTCTCACCCTACCTAGCTAAGTCCCCCTCACTCCAACCCCTTTTCTCCCACTCCCTCTCTTTTAAACTCACTTCCACCCCCTTTCCCCATCCCACCCTAACTAGACAACTCTCTCTCTCGCTTAAAATTCTCCCTCCCTCTAAAGACATACATAAATACATATGTACATAAAATCCTACATCCATACAATATACATGCACTAATACATATAGGCATACATACATACAAGGATATATACATACATTAACATTAATGAAGACATAACGAGAGTGTGTTATGTCTTGCTTGGCATGTATCATAGATAAGCAACATATCAAAACTAGGAAATAACACACTTGCATTATAATGCGCAGCGTGTTATATTTTGCTTTAGGAATCCCCAAGCCTTAGCATTGGTAGTTGCCTTGGAATACCAACCCAAAGGCTTGGAGGGAATTCCCAATGACCAAAGACATGTTTTTGCAAATTCTACAATTTTTTCACATAATCGAGTTCGTGCTCACCATCGGATTGCATCTGGTTCAATATTGACAAAAGCAAACACATGGGTAATGTTAGGTTCTCTCTTAGTTATCCAACGATGTAATTTTTTTCACTTTTTAACAATGTTAAGCCTTTCATCCATAATTTCTTTTGTTTGTATGTCTCTTTTTCACCAAAAAGCAGTGTTTGGTTTTTTTTCATTATAAATTAACCGTTCATCAAATTTCAAATAAATTACATTTTTAGAAACTAGACTCTATTCTACAATTTTTTTTAAAAAAATTTAAAAAAATCAATTACCTTCAAAAATTTTTAGGGGGAGCATGGCCAAAATTCTGCTTTTTAGGAAGTGCCCAATTAGAAAATTAGTAAAAAATCAAATATTCATTAAAAAATTATTAGAAAAATCATGCATCAACTAGATACTATTAGCTAACTTTTGACTATAGCAATTTTAAAAATACTACAAAAAATTTCACCGTGCTCAGGTCATACAAGAGTTGCTATGTTATGTTTTCTAACAAAAATAGCACCAATTTGTGTACAACCCTCTTTTGAACCCCTTAATCTCAACCATTTTCAAAATAAATTAGTAGTTTAGAAAGTAGACTCGGAGCACTTCGATCCTTGTTTTTGTTCCATCTCAAAATTTTGAGTGTAACTATCCTCAATTTCATGTCCAAGGTCAGTATTTCCTGATTTCAAAAAAAAAGTGGTCACTTAAGCCCCCTTTTTGGGAACCATCTTGGTGCACTTACCCTCAAATATTTCACAACTTTTTCAAAGAGACACACATCCCAAGGTTCCTAAACCAATATCCCTCCTTTCAAGCCAATAACCTAGGGTTTTATTGAAAAACGCATTTCCAACCATCACACAACTCTGCAACCACTTCAATCAGGTCCAAATAGGCCTACACATACTTGAAATCTATCTTCAAACAACGTTGACCCAACATAATTCATACTTTACCACACCAAAACCTCACAATTTCACATGAAAATTCAATTTCCACTCCTAGGGCTTCATGCCCAACACTCTACTTGGCCTCCCCTACACTCACACAGTATGAACACACCTAAAGCTAATGGAATCCACCCATTCCACCAAGATACAATCTTCACAAAAGCTGGAATGGGGTGATTTTCATGTTTGCATCACCAAAACAATTAAAACTAGGAATTCGCAGGCTATTTGAGGAGATTGTCTTTAACTTTTCCAGAACTGAATATGAGTCCCTCAAAATAGATTCGAATTAAATCTAACACATGTTTCTAAAGTCTCCAAAGAAATTTAGAATGAGAATGGCCTATACAGGACCATACAGAGACTGCAAATGAATAATTACCATTAATTCTATAAGAAAAATAGGGGTTTCTTTCTTTATTTCACTTCAAAACTCCAAAATCAAACTTACATCAATTATTTCCATCCCTTTAATACTTATTCCCTCCTAAAACCAACTCCTACAACCACTTAAACTATATTTTGAAGTGATATGACCATTTGTATTCCACAAAAATGTAATTTTGCAACTTTTTATGCTTGACATCTTTTTACAACATTTTTCCATTTTTCCAAACTAACACAAATGACCCCCTAATCACCTAACAAGACTCAAACTTGGCTCAATACAATATGAAATGGTCGTGATGACCTTATTTAAAGAAAAAATGACTCCATGCCTAGAGCCTACTCATGATCAACCTTGTTTGACAAATTTTGTTCAAAGGTGCCCCTGCACCATGGAATGAACAAGGAAGCATGCATAAGCAATATTCGAATGTAAGATGGAGAGGTTGGTTGGGTTGATTGTATCAAAGAGAAGAAGACAAGATGAGCCTTTGGAACTGTTTGTAGGGAGAGGTGAAGACTAGAAAGCAATAAAAGAAGGATTGAAAGCTAAATGTTTTGTAGATCGAAGTTGGCATGAGGAGAGGCATTGTACACCCACCCCCATACAAAAGAGGACACCTTGTATAAGGATCATTTAGAATCAAAGAATAAAAATAATAAAAATGTAGATCTAGTGAAGTGGATAGGATGCGCATATCAGAGGAATAGTCAGGTGCTGAAAAAAATGTCAATAGATGGAGTGTTGTGCTGAGAGAAAACAAACACACGAAGAGAGTTTTTTATTCAATGATTTAAAAGCCCACAAGTTAGAAAGGTCACACACATGACCATGAAATAATAAAATTTAAAACAACAAAGAGTGTGAGAAGGTGCCATGAGGTTTGGAGAGCAAAGAGTGTAACAAGGTAACATTAGAAGGGATGCCTGGTCACAAATGGAGAAAAATAGTAATTTGAAATGATTGATAGGGAGGCATGAATAAATGAAGTGGAGATTATTGACATGTGAAATATCAAATTATGAAAGTCCATTGAATTTAATTTAAATTTAATTCAATCAAGTTGAGTTTTATTTGCAATTTTTATTTTGTTGAAATATTCAATTTAGGTTGTGTGATGCCTGTGATTGTTTTTGTGTTTTGTTAAGTAAAAGAGGGGGAACCCTACTCCATTAGATGTATTAAAACCATATACTTGACTTCAAAATTACTTTCTCTCATCCTTCAATCCACTTGTAACATTGGTTTATCTAACTTGTCTTTCACTTTCCTTGATTAAAATTTACATGTACATAAAAAAATTAACCTTCAACATTCCTTACATGAACCTTAACATTTACAAGTTGGACCTTAAATCTTAGAATAGGTTTAATGCTTGTGTGTGAGGTAAATGCACAAATAGGGGGACCAAAAATTGGCCACCCATGTGTGAAAACATATTATAATGAATTAGTGTTCTGGTCAATTAACAACAAAACCAAAAATAAAATATTATAAACATCATTTCTCCCTTTCTCCCTACAAACCCATGTCCTGGAAGCATCCTCATGTTTTCTTGCATTCTTGGAGACCTTGTTATTTAACATTCATTCACCAATTCATTTCCAAAATTAAACCATGAAAAATTTAAGAGTGTCTCGATATCGCTTAACCTATGTAAGAGGTCAGGAGCTTTATCTACTATGTGCCAATTTTCCTATATTATTCCAATCAAGGATTGATATTTTGAAAAACTCATTTCTCTAGTCCATGAAAGGAGATCCATTTAGTATCAACATCCTTAAGAAGCTTGTTTCCTATTGTTATTCCCTCCATAAAATTTTGAAATTCCTCAAGCCATTTGGAACTTTAACAAAAGTATGAGTAGAGCTTGTAGACTATATTTTCAACTTTTGATACTAAAGGAAACTTTCTTATAATTTTAAATGCTAAATTCATTCTATGGGCCATGTAGTGAATAGAAATCATGTATGGTGAACAAATTATTTGTATCTTTATGCAAATATTGTTCCTCTGACCTTGCATCAAAATTTTGAAATTCCTCAAGCCATTTGGAACTTTGACAAAAGTATGAGTAGAGCTTGCAAACTACATTTTCAACTTTTGATACTGAAGGAAACTTTCTTATAATTTTAAATGCTAAATTATTTCTATGGGCCATGTAGTGAATAGAAATCATGTATGGTGAACAAGTAGTTTGTATCTTTATGTAAATATTGTTCCTCTCACCTTGCATTACTGAAGCCCCAACAGTTCCTACACACACCAACATTTTGGTAATTGTGAAGTCTTCCATACCTGCAATTTCTTCAAATATTTCTTAAATAGTTTAAATAGATTTTGTGACGTCGAACTCTACTTGATTTTATGAACACATAATAGATGAGGTTAGTAGTAATGTTTGTCTATAGTAAACACATGCATACATACCCAAAAATTATTATCTACTATAGTAACTTCATCTAAAGATAATGCAATGAAGTTGAGTGTTGTTTTTCATATTTTGTCTACAAGGTGTCCTATGATAGACTACCCAAAATATAATAATTTAAAATATTTTTTGGAGATTCCTAACTTTCCTAACACACATTGGTTAATAAAATCTAGATGGGAATGAAGAATGTGTCTTGCTTAGAAAAACAAGATTTACAGGAAAAAGATAAAAGAGTCAGTTTTTTTCAGTTGTACTCCTGGCATTATCTTTCCAAATTGAGCTTCAATTGAACCTCCACATTTAACAAGATTTTACATTCTTTGCATATTCTCATCATATTCTTGGGAATACTTAACATCACGACATTATTCCTTTGATTTCCATCTTACTACTGGTTTTTCCTTTCCCTCTATGATTTTTTTTCATAAAATTTACCGATATTCTTATCTATATTGTCAAGATTTAGTTACAAATTCTTGTCTCTTTTCTATTTCCAACTAAAAATATTGCACTTCCATCTGATTGGAGGTTCATCTTTTTTTATATTCTCTATTGGTTCAATGAATGGGTACTTTAACACCTGATCAATCTAAAAATTATTTATCATATCACACTCACACTGCATTTTTTATTTTTCTTTTCTTTTCCTCTTCCTTGCAAGAATATCATCTATGAAACCAATAATTTTTATCCAGGTCAATTAACTTGACCTGGCTAACCTGGATATCCCTTGAAATGTCTTATGTGGCATTGTCATCCTCGTCTAACTCAATTAACTCATTCTGATCTTCCTACAAGGTAATTCCAATGTCTTCTTTATTAATATTTGGTACAAGATTTGATGATGTAGTTCCATCTTGATCTGATGGATCAAAAACATTGCCAAAGTATGAATTTATGGTAACTCTGCATTTTGCGCATTTTGATGGCATCCCTTCACCACCCTAAGGAATCTTACTCTTGTTGGTTAACATCTTGATCTTTCCTAAAATAAAAGCTACCAAAAAATGTCTTCTTATTTAAGAAGGAAATAGAATATATATCATATTACCTACTTAATATCATCATTAAGATTCAAGAAATAATGTCAAAGAGATAAATATATTATAATTCTATGAAGAAATGATCACTCACCTTTAGGCTCTCATTGACTCGCTATTTGTTAATGCAATAATGCCTATATTTTTAAGTTTATAAATTTCTTATAATTAAGGTTCCAACTTCCAAATTGAGAGCTCACAAGTTTAGAACTAAACAAAATGTGTAAAAATAAATCAAATTTTTTATTGTATTTATATCAATCCATATTTGGAAAACTTCATGAGATTTTTAAATTGTATAGTAAAATTTTGGTGAATCTCACATGATTATACAATGATACATTTAAATTTTGGGTAAATCAAACCTTGATAGAAAACATATGTTCTACTTTTAAAGGTGATTATGGGCCTATGATTAGCATGGATTTATTATAGTATTGGAAAAATGGGTCCTTATACATAATTATTTTTTAATGTAATTCATGAAATGTGTCCTCTAATTTAATTATTTTTTAATGTTATTGGGGAAATGGGTCCTCATACATAATTATTTATAAATTTTATTAGCGAAATGAGTCATCATGCACAACAAACATTTAATGATGGTAAAATGTGTTCTAATACACAATGTCATTTTAATAGTATTAGCAAATATATGGGTGATTTAGTACACACTTCCAATATTCAAGGTGAAAATAATAATTAAATCATTAGAAATGTGTAGTTTGTTATGGTGAAATTATTAATTACATATACCTCATAAAATAAAATGATGGTGAATTGAAATGCATTAGACTCATAATTCATAAAATCCAAGCAATTCAGCCACCCCATTGGTGTAGTGTATTTTCCAATTTCAAAGTGATTGAAATGAACTATTCTTCAATTGGTGAAGATTCACCACTAAAAAATTTCTACACAAAACATAAAAAACCTTACATGAGAAGATTGATACTTAAAATGATGCTTGATATGAATAAATATTGTTAAATGCTAATAATTTTTCTCTTGAGTGCTTTTAGGATGCTTAATTTTCTCAATAAAAGTGCTAAGATCTCTTCTAGTATTTCAAATGATAAAATGATTAGTGTTTATATGCAATTCTTCTAGTTTATCGAAAATAAAATGCCAATAGTAAAAAATTGGAATTGGAAGCTAAAATAATAAAATACCAACAATGACATCATTCAATTTTTTTTTGATTAGATAAGCAAGGAAAGGGCCCTAATCCCATGGTTACAACCACACAAAAAGGAAAGGAAACAAGGTGGGAAACAACACCACCAGCTAGTATCGAAAAATAGCATCCAAGGTGGCACACAGGCCATAATTCATAACCATAACCATTGACCAACCATAATTAATCAAAAATATAAAGTTACTACTAGAGTACTTAAAGCTACACAGGCCATTAATCAAGTACACCATATACCAAGTAGTCCTAAACCATAACAAAGCTATTATGAAATAGCGGTCCAGAATCTAGAAGTAAAAAGACAAAAAGAGGAAAGTATCCATTAAACAACATCAATAGAGAAATCCATTACTTGAATTTTCTCAACAGGTCCCCATATTCAACAATGAGGGAGATATACTCCCTCCAATCAGGTCCCTCTGAATCATCTAGCACCCTCAAATCATTAGACTTCCTCATTTTTCTCAGCTTCCTAGTGATTTTTGTTTGTCCAAAAAATGCACCCATCATCACTCTTTGCATCAACCTATTAGTCACCTTCATTAGTGTGACCAAGGCTTTCGCCATGTCATCCATCTATACCTACAAATAAGTTAGTCTAATTTTCATAAAATTCACACTAGAATCATCAGTATTAATCTCATTGTTGGTATTCCTAGCATCTGGAATAGTCAAATTATCATTCTTGGGTCCTCCATCTTATTTTTCTCCTCATAATCATCATCCTTTTCTTCTCTTGATTCCTCTTCCCCCATATCATAGGTAGCGTCCTCATAATCCACCCGGGCTTCAAATTCTTCAATATCCAAGTCTTCCTCTTCATACACAATGATTTTTTCTTTTTATTTCCTATCCTTATAAGTAGCTTTAGCCAAGAGAGCCGAACTATGACCACCACTACCTCCACTACCTTTCCCCTGCTTGTTCTCAGTCAAATCCTCTTTTTGCATGCCCTCATCGTTGATAGTAATGACTTATTTTTGAGGATTGAGATCTTGTTTAAACTTCTTCGACTTGGGTAAGTCCAGGAGAAGAGAAGAGTGTTTTCTCTTCTTTAGAGTCGCTTTCACAAGCTCAGACTCAATGGAACCTTTACTAGTATTTTTCTAAGTCACAGGGGTAGAAGGGTTCAAAACATTAGCAATAGGGGAATGGCTATTAGCAGGAATTAACACCGTTCTAGTAGCAACAATGGGAGCCGGGCAAGGAATAGGTTCCTCAGTAGGGATTGCATCATAGGGGGTTCCTCATTATCTCCATCATTTTGATTTTGATTTACATATCTAGCAACAAGAGGTTACCATGACGGTTTAGCACAAAAGCATGCTTATATAGAGCAAGCATCAATCCTTGATGCAGGGGAGGGTAGCACCTTTCTCAATGATAATTTGTAGGGATGACAATAAATAAAAGGGAAAATTAATTCTTTCACCATACCTAATATGATTTATCAAATGGAAATGATATGTGTGTACAGACATGTATCTTCCTTCGAACATAAAATACCTTATGACAAACAAACTTACCAAGGCGTAGGGAGGCAGAAGCTCTAACCTAGAATACCCATTTTGGAAGTATTTTAGGTTCTCCCCATCATGCAGAAACATGTCCACAAACATCTGGTAGTAAACTCTTATTTTCCACCTTTATTCCTTGATTTTTTAATCTTGTAGCTTCTACGATAAACCTTTCCATCACTTCAAACTTGATAGCATCGATAGAAACATTTCCCTTCCTCCAAGAATTTGTGAACTTTGTAGTAAGGGAAATGTTTCTATCGGTGCTATAGGAGGTTGTTTCCCTTCATAGAATCGAAGAAAGGAAGGAGATAATAACACCTTGATCACTTTAGGAAGGAGATAATCATTAATTTTACCTTCAAAGAAGATCAACAACCTCCACACCATAAAAAAATATCATCATTAAACGAAATTCTTTTTAAAACACAAGGTTTCCTATACTTCCCATGCCACTTCCACACATCATCTTTGTAAATTATAATCATTCTCAAATTTTTCATTTAAAATCATGTCCCTTAAAGAACTCAGCAGATTATTATTAACCCAATGGGTCCACCCCATACACCTTAGTGCCTCATTAGTTGCACAATCAGTAGACTTATTCCCTTCTATATAAACATATTGCACCTTGCAGTTGGTAAAATAACTCTTGATGGAAAAACACTTGTCAATGCTATTTTTTAGTTCCCAAGGAGGTGTAGCCACTCCATTCAATATATCCACTATTAACCTAGAATCTCCTTGCAGAATTACATTTTTAAATCCATACTCCTTAAGAGTCTTTAAGCCCCCTATAACATCCATAGCCTCAGCTTTGTTATTGGAACAAAAACCCAAGTTAATACCAAATCTCACAATGCACTCCCCTTTGTGGTTTCAGAGCAATCCCCCTGCCTCTACTATACCTGAGTTTCCTTTGGAGCACCCATCAAAGTTACACTTAATCCAATCTTTTTAAGGAGGGGTCCACACTATAGACTTTCTGGTTAACATCTTGGTCCAATTTAGGTTAGTAAGATCCTTGCTTATACCCTAGATCTGCTTTATCCTCATCTCTTTGTAATTCAGCCAAACTTTGGAAAAATTGTATTTTCCAACCTCCATATTTTCCTTAATCTATGTTTTTATTATCATGTAAACCTCATAGTTTCTTCTCACCACTTCCCTAAAGATCATATTATTTGTTTCCTTCAATATTCCCCAAGTAACAAAGGGGGGAACTTGGTTCTAGATATCAACAGTAACTTTATGGGAAAAGGGGCAATTTGACTAGCTTTCTATAAACATCTTCATAGAGTGAGGAAACACCCAATCAGTGAACAACACTAGCAAAAAGAAGGACCAAAACTCTTTAGAGAACTAGAAATGAAAGAGGATGCATTATTGACTCTTCATCCTACATGCAAAGGGAGCATCTATTAACCAGCTGGAACCCCCTTTTGACTAGGTTGTCAATGGTAATAATTTTTCCGTCTGAGGTAGCCCACCATAAATAGTTAATTTTAGGAACCAATTTTTTTAACCACATTTTTTCCCAATGATGATCTTTGATGTCTAACAAAGGTTTAACTAGTTCCTCATAGGCCTATTTTACAAAGAAACATCCTAAAGAGATACTCTTCCAAACTCATTCATCTTCCCTTTCACTATCAAACCACTTCGCCTCCCCACTTAGATTGTGAAGCCTTAATAGGGTTGGATCCCAATTGATCTGTCTCTGACCTCTTAAATTAGCCCTCCTTAATAGCATATTGAACTCCTTCCAATTAGGTTAATCTATCTCCCAATTGACATAGTATGAGAACTTTTTGCCACATATCCTAGTCAGGCTTTGTTTAAGGGGGTTTAATCCATTAGCAGAGGAAAAAGTAGAAGTCTCAATCCATGGGTCCTTCCAAAAGTTAGTATTTTTTCTATTTCCAATTCTCTTTCTAACCCCCAATTTCAGCACATTTTTTTTATTTTAACAAGGTGATTGCATAAAATAGAACCACTAGGCAGGTTAGTCATAGATAGAAAACAACAAGGGTTCATGTTATTCAAATACTTGGCTTGGAAAATCTTCACTTAGTCTTTAGACCCTTCAAAGAGATTCCATCCAAATTTAGTAGTTAGGGATTTATTAAGAAAATTGATTCTCCTTATCCCCAAACCACCAACACTTTTTGGTATGCACACTTTTTCCAAACTAACTACGGACAGTCTATTTTTTTCTTCAGTTCCAAACCACATGAATCTTCTCTAAATATATTCTATTTTTTCCCTATGAAGGTTGGGATTTTGAAGAGAGATAAGTAGTAAATAGGAATATTCTATAAGGAGGCTTTCAGCAATTGGATCTTCCCATCCAAGCTAAGAAGCTTCCCCTTCCGTCCAACCAACCTTTTTTGAACTCTCTCAATCAATTGATTTTAGTAATTATTTTCCAACATCTTGGAAATCAAAGGTAACCCAAGGTAGGAAGCTAGTAGGAAAGCTTCCTAACATCCCAATATTTTCACCACTCTTTCCTTGACCAAGTTGTTACTATTAAAGAAGTAAATCTTTCTTTTTTCATAGTTGATAAACTGACTAGAAGCAACAACATAGTCATTTAGAACATGTTTCCAAAGCCCAACTTCCTCCACTGAGGCTTCCCCAAGCAAGAGAGTATCATGAAATTTTTTTTGGTGGGATTCAAGCAAAAGATACGAGGTAGCTTTAACACCTTTAAGGGCTTTAGAGTCCACCAACTTTTGAATATTCCTTCCAAGAACCTCAGTAAAAATTATGGAAAGGTAGGGTGAGAGGGGGTCACTTTTCCTAAGACCACGACCACAAGAGAAAAAACCTTGGGGGACACCATTAACTAGAACGTAGCACATGGGGGAGCTTATAGATGCAGAGATTAGCTTACGGATTCTTCCTTCTATCTCAAACTTCCTAAGGACAACAAAGAGAAATGACCATGAGACTCTATCATAGGCCTTAGATATATCAATTTAGAAGGCCATCCCAAGATTTTTAGAGTGATCCATAGAGTGGAGAATTTCATGAGTAAAGATAACAAGGATGTTTCTACCTTGAACAAAACCTTTATGGTTTTGGGCATTCATTTTTCCTAACACTAGTTTGAGCCTTAACTCAAGAATTTTAGAGAAGATTTTATAGACCATATTGCAAAGGATTATAGGTCTATAATTCTTAATTGAAGAGGCATTAGTATCTTTAGGAATGAGGGAAATAAAGGTGGCATTTAGTTGGTTTATGAGCCTCTAGCGACATTAAAGAGGTCATTTTTGACAATATCCTATTAGGTCTAGAAAAAGGCAGGAGGAAACCCATCTAGGCCAGGGGCTTTAAAAGCACCAAAAGAGAGCACAACCTTTTTAACTTCTTCCATAGAGACACTATTAGTCATATTCTTTAAATCAAGATCAGAAATAAATTTAGGGATTACCTCAAGAAAGTCATCATGTACCTAATTTACATTGCTTAGGGCAATGTGGTGAGACAAGAAGAAGACTGCTTCCCCAGTAATTTATTTTCACTAGAGACTATGGATTCATCCTCTTTCAAGAGAGATATGATCTCATTCCTGCTTATTTGTTTCAAGGTAGATTAATGGAAGAATTTGATATTCCTATCCCCTTCAGTTAGCCATTGAACACCGGACTTTTGTTTCCAAAATATTTCCTCCTTTTTCTTTATCTTAAAACATTGGGATCTTAGGTATCTTTCCTTAACACATATCTCACCATCCACAAGACCATATTCCATGTTATCTTGGACTTCCTTTAAGCTATTTCCCAGGGAATTCTTTATCTTGAAGATATTACCAAAGGTCGCCTTATTCAACCCTTGCACTCTTTGCTTGATTCTACTAAGCTTTTCCACCAGGAAATACATAAGGGTGCCACTTATAGGTTCCTCCCACCAACTTTTACCAAGAGCAATAAAGTCTAGGTGAAGGCTCCACATAATTTCAAATTTGAAAGGGAAAGGTCCCCTATTGTGATTAGCATTTCTTTTAAGCACAAAAGCATTATGGACAAAACCATATCTTGGGAGAGAAGAAAGAGAGAGGAATTTGGAGATATTCCAATTAGCAGAGATCAGAAACCTATCTAGCTTGATTTGGATCAAATGGTTTCCATTTATTCTATTATACCAAGTGTACTTGGATCCTTGAAGAGGGATATCAATAAGGCCATTTGAGTATAGGAATTCAGCCAACTCCATCATGATATCTGATTAGTCATCCAACCCCCCTAAATTTTTTGAAGGAAGAAGGGGGGAATTGAAATTCCCTCCCAACATCCAATGATCATCTTTTTTATTTTTAATAGCATCATTTAAGTGCTCCCAAAGCAGCAACGTATCCCTGCTCAAGTTGGGAGCATGGATATTTATTAAGTTCCATTTCTCCTAGGAAGCCAAATCTTCTAGGGAAACCATCTAATTGTTCCTACTAGTAGAGAACAAGGTACCAATTAATTTAGAAGGATTCCAAAGTGTAGCTATACCTCCTTAAGCCCCTTCAGCTCACTAACAAAATAATTCACACCAAGCCAAATGCTCAAAATTTCCTTATCAAAAGTCTCCTTCATCTTTGTTTCTTAGAGGAGAAGAACATCCACTTTATTGTCCAAGATATAGGTTTTAACCAAAAATTGTTTATACAGGATATTAAGGCCCCGTATACTCTAGGAGAGATAATTCATAGAGAAAAATAGGGAACAACACCACCAGAACCTCAGAGAAATAGCCAAGGCTACTTCTTTTTGGACATCAATCCTGTAATTGAATCCAAAGTTCTTTTTTTCCTAGTAGCCACATGCCTAACCATGTATTTGGTTCTAGAATCCCTTTAGTATGGTCTAGGGTGGGTGCATGGAGATTGGTAGCCAATTTGTGGCCACTTTCATTTTTTTTTGAAAATTCATAATGTGAGTGTGTTATAACATGCTCGTGTTATGGCTTGGTGTGTCGATCCTAAAGCTTAGCCACAACGATCCCATAACATGAGCATGTTATAACGTGATCGCGTTATGACATGTTAAAAGAAAAAAAAAGTGAAAGTCATTCATTCTTCATTTTGACTTTTTTTTGTTGTGCCTGTAGCCAAAACCCCCATTTTTCATGCTCATGTCTTAGGAGGAGGTATTGTGCAAAAATCTTCACCAAGGATTGTTATTTCTTTGCAAGGATGGTGCCACAATGAGGAGGAAGTGTGAGAGTTAAGGATCGTTTTCTTTTCTTTTTTAATTTGTTAGTTTTAGGTTGAATTTGTTATTTTTAGGTTGTATTTGATTTTTTTTTTGAATTTGTAGGAAATTTAAATCAACCTACAAACCCTCAAAATCCTCAACAAGAAGATCAACCAAATCCTCAAGAACAAAATCAACCACAACAAAACCTCCTCCACCAATCACTCAACACCCTCTTGGCACTCAACAAAATTTGATGAGTGAAATTGAGAACAAAAAAAAGAAAATCGAGGATTTAATTAGTTGGTTGAGTGATCCAAATGGTTCAACCATAAAAAGAATGACCCTAGCAAGTTCATTGAAAGATATGTTAAAAAATATAGATTCAATTAGCAAATAAATAACTGGATGGAAAGATAGGAGGCAAGCGGCTAGGGATTATTATGCAGATAAACTATCATATAAAGATGTAAAGGATTTAAAAAATTACGAAAGGTGATTTATGCTCATTATTCATTGACCCACACACAAATCAAAATATTACCCTCAATGCGAAGAGGTTTCTTATTCATTGATATGACAACCAACAGATTAGGAACTATTTTTATGATAGGTGGTACATGGTCTTTGATTACCCACTGTGGAATAATTGTGAAGCCCCACAGTATTTCTTTAGGAAACTATACAATGAGTTCATATTGAAAAAAATCCAAAATTATTTTCATATGAGGGACTTCTAGGGGAGAGGTGGGGAGTCGGCTCAGGATAGACCTAGTGCACAGTCAGATCCTATGTGGCAAGGGAGACGAGCTCTTGCTAGGTCGCCTTGTGAGCACATTGTTATGTCTTCCATCCCGAAGGAGAGTGCTGACGTAGAGACATTGCAAGCAATCAACAGTTTGACCTAGAGTTTCATCCATCATACTAGCCCTATTCTATAGTGCCATCCATGGGAGTCTTTGAGTGGTGGCTTTTGAACCCATATGTGTCAATCTTGCAAGGCGACTTGTTCATATGACCCCACCAACACCTAGGAGGCTACTATGTAGGATCCATCTGCAACTATGGAGATGGAAAGGGTAGCTGACATTTTGCATGAGGAATATGGAATTCATAGTCAAGTAAAAGTTAGCATGTTCATTGAATTTAATTTATTAAATTTTGATTTTGAAATGCAAGATTAACTCATTTAGTTTTATGATTTTAATAAAATTGAAGACTAGGCAACAATTATAAATTGATTAGATGTTAATAGCATTGTTTAATGAATGATATTTTAATATGTGATTTTGGATTTTGAATAGGCTAATATTGGAGATTTCCAAGGAACAACTCCTAGTGCCAATGGATTTACTCAAACCTACACATAGGTAATAGAATAAAGAGTTTAACTAATGAATTGTACTTAATAGATTTTTGTAGTTTATATTCATATCGTTGATTACGTTGCATTGCACATCATTCAAACTCAAAGAATTACTTCACATTCCATAACTAATAACTAGTTGTTGATAGATGACAAAATTTCAAATAAAATATAGTTGTTTAGAAATTCAACATAAGCAGTGATGCAATTACTTCACCATGAGACCACATTTCGTCGAGGAATTTCTTCAAATAGATCAACACCTTTTCTATGATACCACATTTTCCATACATGTGTACCAAAGAATTTTATCATACTACTCACTTCCTTGCAGCTATGGCTAAAAGCCTAAAATAGGTGCTTTCGAACAAACTATTGATGCTTGGAAAAATATCTATCAAAGCATAATAGTAAGCAATAATACCATCGAGAAGGCAATGAAATTTTTGAAAAAATGCTTGAAAGAAATGTGGTCTTATGGTGATGGAATTCCATGACATACATTTGTTTGTAATGGCATTCCATCACCATGAGACCCCATTTATTTGAGGCATTTTTTCAAATAGTTCACTACCTTCTTTATACCACCACATTTATCATGCATGTCTATGAAAGCATTTGATCAAACGGTTCACTGGCTTGCTACTATGGGTAAAAGCCTAAAAACATGTCCTTTCGAACAAGATATGGATAGGGAAAATAGTAAGCATGAGAATGAAAAATATATAGTTTAATAAGTACTCCAAATTTTGTTCATTATCTCATACATTATAAGTCATGACATGGATTAGTATTGTAGTTTTTGTGATTGAATAATTTTTTGTTTTATTTTCAGTTGTTGCAAGCCGAAACACCTCTAAATGTGACGAGGGAAAAGGAGATTGGTGTTTCATCTGCTATTCAATCCTCGATGGCTCTGACAAGGGAGGTATGAGGCAAATTAGTAAATTTTAATTTACATTCGTTGTTATAGATGTTAGTTAGTGAAAAATCAAACCATTATTGATTCTTAGTTTAATTTCTATTTGGATGGTTTATAGAGGGCTTGAGCATGCCTGAGCATGGGTGTGTGAATATTTCCCTCATGGAGAGAGATCATGAGATGGTGGTAAGTGATTTTTTTTTAAATACATCATTTTTATAATGTAATTTCTATATATTAATGTCTTTACTTCTTATTGTAACAGTTTAAAACTTCACCATGAACTAAACACTAGGAGGAGTAGCAAGAGCACCCCTCGAGCACAGCACAAACAAGTGATAGACCTATCACCATCCGATCAACAAGCAAAGGGAAATAATTTATTTCCAGAGCATGGAGAGCAATGACTTTTGATTATAGGTCCCTTTTGTTGTATGCCTACATGGCAGTTTTATACATATATTGTATTGGATATATTTGGCATTGTATGCCTATATGGCATTCTCATAAGCCTCTATGGCTATTTTGTACCTATATTTCATGCTTATATCGACATATATTGATGTATGCCTACATGGATATTTAGTTAATGCAAATATTTTTAATTGATGGTGTCCATATTTGCATTCTAAATTGATGGTTCAATAGATATGAGTTACGTGTATTCAAGTGTATACTTTACAACTTACATGTGTTCCAATGTATACTTTGCAACTTACATGTTTTCATGTGTATACCTTGTATTCATGCATATAATTTGTATTAATTTGTGTATATTATGTATTTGTGTGTATACTTCAAGGCTTACATGTTTTTGAGTACTTGTGTTTCCCTTATTCACATGTACATGCTTGACTTATTCACGTGTATACTTATTAGCCCTAGCATTGATCATTGTTTTTCTTCATGGTTTGTCTTGGATATTAATTGATTGATACTAAACAACTTTATCTAAAAGCAAAAAACACTTTTTCAATTCGTATTCCATGAAATGATTCATAAAAAGATTCCAATATATTTAATCCTTTGATTGGAACAACTCAATTAAGCAAAGGATACATAATCTTCACAACACTTGCAAAACATAATATTCAGAGTAGATGAAGTAGTTAACTTCTTGACACATTCTCATACAAGCATTTATCTTCAATAGTCTTTAAACATTTTCACAGCATAATCTTGATAGTGCAAAATGAATTGTTATGTTCTTGATGTGTCACCATATAAACATGTCAAAAGATTTATATATCAATTTTTTGCAATATTATTTCTTGTATAGGAAATGGACTCAGGAGAACACAAGTTATAATTTATAATACAAATAAGAAATGGACTCAAGGCTGTCCTAGACCCCCGAATAGGTCTATTTAACAAAGCAATATGCTCTCAATCACTCCTCCAATTGGAAAACACCATTGAGAAGAATTTACCAAATTATGTTGCCCCCTGACTTTACCCACTTTTACTCCCTCAAACCTCTCTTTTTCATTCAAAACCCCTCTATTCCCAATTAGGGGATCATGCCATAACATACTTTTAACCTCCCTTGTCCTTGCAGACCATTTGAACACATCAAACTCCATAGCCTCGCCCTATTTCCAAACTATTGTAACTTATTCTCAATCAATTTCTTCTTTTCACCTTGTCTAGCCTTAATTTTAAAGCCTAAATTCTAAATTTTGAATAGAGACAGTGTTAGTAATCTCTTCCAATGCCTTTACCAATTCTATTTTCTTATTTGTACTTGCATAATTGACTCAAATGACTCCACACTAACTCAAAACTAAAAGAAAGATTACAAAATGGCCTATCATGGCCTTATTTGACATTACAATGAATAAAACCATTGAACTAGACCTTCTTCATCAAATTGAGGAACAAGGTGTTTTTCACCAATGATCATACGCTTTTTGTGTGGAATACTCAGACTTCTCAACTCTCATGTGTATGTTTTTTTTTCCCTTGTTTTGCATGCCATCATAAGGGATCAAGTTGATTGAACATAGCTTGGATCCATTCCACATGTTTGGTTGTGAAAGAGGACCATTCCTAGTGTAAACCTACTATCGGGACACGTTGGAGCTATTAGTTTGGTCACACAATTTGTAAAACAAAAGTTGCACCACTTTGCAACTTTACGCTACTTTAATTTGATAGTTTTTCCATCAAGTGAAAATTGGACACCACAGGAAAACAACTCTAAGATAACAAAAATTGTGAGAGGTTATTGTAGAGGGGCCCAATTTTATCTTGTAGGCTTAGACAAAGAGTTCGTAAGCATCGCGGTTTTTGAGTAACAACATGCTGAAGTTTGCTTCCCTTTTGCACATTGGACCCTTAAGGGATTAGTCTAGTTGAACATAGCTCAGAGTGTTTCCACATGTTTGGGTGTGAAAGAGGACCATTCCTATCATAAACATACCCATTCAGATGCATTGGAATAGCCTGTTTGGTCACACGAGTTGCAAAATGAAAGTTGCACCACTTTGCAGCTTTGCACAGCTTGCATTTAACACTTTTTCCATCAAGTGAAAATCCACCGCCACAGGAAAACCACTCTGAGATAGCCAAAACCGAAATAAATTTTTGTAGAGGGGCCCAACTTGATCCTATAAGATTAGATGAGAAGTTTCTAAGCATCATGGTATCTGAGTAACAGCATGCTAAAATTTGCAGCCATTTTGCACTTTGGACCCTTAAGGGATTGATTAGGTTGAACATAGCTCAGAGGGATTCCACGTGTGTGGGTGCAACAGAGGACCATACCTAGTGTAAATATACCTATTCGAATACGTTGGAACAATCTTTTTGGTCACATGAGTTGCAGAATGAAAGTTGCATCTTTTTACAACTTTGCACTGCTTGCATTTGACACTTTTTCTATCAAGTGAAAATAAGCTGCCATGGGAAAACCACTCTGAAATAGCCAAAACCAAGAGATATTTTTGTAGAGGGGCCCAATGTAATCTTGTAAGATCATACAAGAAGTTTCTAAGCATCATGGTATCCGAGTAATAGCATGTTGAAGTTTGCATCCATTTTTCACTTTTGACCCTTAAGGACTTGATCTGATTGAACATAGCTCAGAGCGATTCCACATGTTTGGGTATGAAAAAGGACCATTTCTAGCGTAAAAATACCTATTTGGATGTGTTGGAATAGTATTTTTGGTCACACGAGTTGTAGAACAAAAGTTGCACCACTTTGTAGCTTTGCACTACTTGCATTTAACACTTTTCCATCAAGTGAAAATCTGTTGCCATGGGAAAACCATTCCGAGATAGCCAAAAATGAGAGATGTTTTGTAGAGGGTCCCAACATGATCTTGTAGGATTAGACAAGAAGTTTCTAAGCATCATGGTATCCAAGTAACAACATGCTAAAGGTTGCAACCATTTTGCACTTTGGACTCTTAAGGGATCGATCTGGTTGAACATAGCTCAGAGTGATTTCATATGTTTGGCTATGAAAGAGGACCATGCCTGGCATAAACATACCTATTCAAATGCATTGGAATAGTCCATTTGGTCACACGAGTTTCATAACAAAAGTTGCACCACTTTGCAACTTTGCACTGCTTGCATTTGACACTTTTTCCATCAAATAAAAATTTGACACCATGGGAAAACCACTCTGAGATAGTCAAAACTGAGAGATAGTTTTGTAAGGGGCAAAATCCTATAGGATCAAAGAAAGTTTTTAGCATCATGGTATTTGAGTAACAACATGTTGAAGTTTGTAGTCATTTTGCACTTTGGACTCTTAAGGAATGATTGAAGCGTGGTTCAAATGATTCTTGTTTGGTAAGAAAGACCACCATTCCTAGTGTAAACATACCTATTTGGATGTTGGAAGTCTGTTTGGTCACACGAGTTGCAGAATGAAAGTTGCACCACTTTGCAACTTTGCACTGCTTCCATTTGACACTTTTTCCATCAAGTGAAAATTGGCCACCATAGGAAAACCACTCTGAGATAGCCAAAACTGAGAGATATTTTTGTAGAGGGGCCCAATACAATCCTTTAGGATCATATGAGAAGTTTCTAAGCATCACGGTATTTGAGTAATAGTACATATGTTGAAGTTTGTAGCTATTTTGCACTTTGGACTCTTAAAGAATCAATCCAATTGAATGTAGCTCTGAGTGATTTTGTATGTTGGGGTGCAAAAGAGGACCATTCTTAGCATAAACATACCTATTTGGACATGTTAGAATAGTTTTTTGGTCACATGAGTTGCAGAACGAAAGTTGCACCACTTTGTAACTTTGCACTACTTGCATTTGACACTTTTCTATCAAGTGAAAATCCGTCACCATGGGAAAACCACTGAGATAGCTAAAACTAGATATTTTTTTGTAGAGGGGCCCAACACGATCCTATAGGATTAACGAGAAGTTTCTAAGCATCATGGTATCCATGTAATAGCATGTTGAAGTTTGCAACCATTTTGCACTTTGGACTCTTAAGGAATCGATTCAATTGAACGTAGTTTAGAGCCATTCCGCATGTTTGGATGTGAAAGAGGACCATGTCTAGCATAAACATACCTATTTAGATGCATTGGAACAGTCTGTTTGGTCACACAAGTTGCAAAAAAAAAGTTGTACCACTTTGCAACTTTGCACTGCCTATATTTGACACTTTTTCCATCAAGTGAAAATCTGCCACCATAGGAAAACCACTCCAAGATAGCCAAAATCGAGAGATTTTTTGTAGAGGGGCCCAACACAATCCTATAAGATTAGATGAGAATTTTCTAAGCATCACAGTGTCTGAGTAATAGCATGTTGAAGTTTGCAGCCATTTTGCACTTTGAACTCTTAAGGGATCGATCTGGTTGAACATAGCTCAAAGCGATTCAGCATGTTTGGGTGTAGAAGATGATCATGCCTAGCATAAACATACATATTCACACATGTTGGAATAGTCTGTTTGGTCACACGAGTTGCAGAACAAAAGTTGCACCACTTTGCAACTTTGCATTGCTTGCATTTGACACTTTTTTCATCAAGTGAAAATTTGTTGCCATAGGAAAACCACTCTGAGATAGCCAAAAATGAGAGAGTTTTTTGTAGAGGCACGCAACATGATCCTGTAGGATCAAATAAAAAGTTTCTAAGCATCATGGTATCTAAGTAACAACATGCTGAAGTTTGCAACCATTTCCCACTTTGGACTCTTAAGGGATTGAACAATTAAGGAGTTCAAAAGGTAGTTAGATCAGTTGGGAAAGTTTAGTTTGGAGTAGAAGCATTATAAATATATTTTAAAGACTCGATGAGAGGGGGATCTTGAATATTTGAAGAAATAAAATTTGATTAGCACTACTTTTTATTAGATTTTCTATATTTTCCCATTCTTGGTAGACTTGTACGATATCATATAGGGGTGTTTTGACTTGCAAACTGTGGAAATCTCTTATAGTATGTGTTAACTCGCATTTACAAGAATTTTTGAGAGTCTTATTTTAAATTTTTGGAGTTTTATCTCAAACTTTCTTAATTTTCCCTGTTAACCCTATTTTTGGGGTGTTCAAAGTCACATAAATGTAAATTTTTCCCATTCCACCCCCTATGACTATTGTGATTATTGGAATGGGATTGTTTTAGTTGGGAATAGGTGGTTTCAAGATTTTTTGTGAAGGGGAGGTCTGATATTGTGTTGGGTGCGATGCCCTAATGTGAAAATATGAGTTTTCCTCATGAAAAGTGGAGGTTTTGGGGGTCCAAAGTGAGTTTTGTGAGAAGGAAGCATTATTTCATGTTTTATTAAGCTTGTGTAGACCAATTCAAACTTTTTTGAAGAGGTTTTGTATTTTGGGTAGATTGGGAAGTGACTTTTTCAATAAACCCCTAGGGTTTTGGCTAAAAAGTAGGGTTTTGTGGATTACCCTTTGTACGGTAGTATTTCAGAGTTCTGATTGTAGTTTTGGAGGTTTTGACACATTTAAATTTCTGCCCCAAGGTTTTTTAGGGTTTGGATAGGTTTCAGGTATAGTTGCTTTGGAGAAAGAGGCTAATTAGAAGCCTAAAATGGTGAATAGGTGAAATTTGAGTGCTATGGTATGAAGTGATCATAGGTGGATTTTGAGTATGTCAAAAAAAAATTAAATGGGTCCCTGAAGAGGTTCATTTCATGGATTGATGAGGTGTCATTGAGATAAGTTACCCAATTGAGTTTGTAGATAGGGAAAAATCCAAAAGTTTAATGTGTTGAAAACAATAAACTAATTAAATCCTATCAAGCACCATGAAGTACAAACTAGAATGAAAATATAAATAATTGAAAGACATGCAAACCAATTTTCAAAATAGAGTTGATTGACCTCCATGGCTCTTCTCAACCTACATAAGAATGCATGATTTTGAAGGTTGATTGTTGAAGGAATGTTGGTTGCACAATTCTGCAGCATAACGACCTAATGATGATAATAGATGGCGATGGATGGAAGATAGAAGAATTGTTTTGACAGAGTGAGGATGCTAGAAGAATTGCATCCAAATGGCCTGTGAAAGGTTAGATTTATAGAATTTTTGAAGACAAAAGCTTAGTTGGCAAAGATCAACAGTTGAGATTCAGTCTAGTAAGATGAACAGTAAGAGATGGAGAAGTTGGAGAGAAAGATGGAATCTAGAGAAAAAGAAAGAAGATGTTTCCTTCCCACAAAACCTTTCACTCAAAAATGAAGGCAACTTGCCCTTTCTCAAGTTTAGTTATAAGTTGGTTTTGGTAGTTGAAGATAATTCAATAATTCAATAATAAAATTATTTAATTTCATGTGATATGTGGTTTTGGAAGTTTCTAATTAAATATTGAAAAATATTTAATTATGTGTGAAATGTGGATAAGAAGATTCTAATTAAATATTGAAAAAAATTTAATTATGTGTGAGATGGCTTTTTAGAAGATTTTAAAGATGATTTCATGATTTTGGAAAAGAAGAATATTTATAAGATTTAAGGATGATTTTATGATTTTGAAAAAAAGAATATTTACTTTATTTAAAATAAAGCAATGTGATTTTTAGAAGATTTAAAGATGATTTCATGATTTTGGAAAAAGGAAGAATATTTACTTTATTCAAAATAAAGCAATGTGATAATTAAATTAAATAAATTGTAAAGCTTATTTAATTTAATTAAGAATTTAAAAAGTGATTAAATTAAATAAACAATTAAACTTAATTAATTAATATAGAAGAATTATAAAATGAACAATAAAAATAAATAATTAAATTTATTTATATGTAGATTGAATTAGAGATTTAATTAAATAACTTGTATTTAGTTAGTTACCAGACTTACTATAATGTGACCATTTTTAGGTGCATACAGAGTTGATTCCCAATGCTACAAAGGAAAAGAGTAATTTTCAAGAAATGATGAAATTGTGAGTAGTTTATGGCCTGATAGTTGTGTTTGCAGATTGGAATTGTGACTTTTTGTGTTGCAAGCCTCCCCCTATTGCATCAATCCACAAACCATCATATTGATTGTATCACATGACCTTTCACATACATTTTACATTTCAAAATTCAATTTTTTACATTTCAAAACTAATCAACAATCAAAGTATAAGGTGCTATACAATCCGCACAAGCTTGAAACAAAAAGGAAAAGTGTTGCAAATACAGAAAACATCATCCTTTATTTACTAATTTTGCAATTGTACAATTAATGCAAGTTTTGTATTTTTACACCAAATGACATCTTTTGTGCAATATCACTTCTCTAATCACATAATGACCTCTTTAATACTTTGAATACATTACATATGACCTTCACATGACTTTTTTCACATTGTTTACATTTCAAATTTCAAATTTTACAAATTTTCCTATTGATGGAATTTATAGAACAAGGTGCTATTGCACCAAACATGAACTCCAAATTTACAATATTTGAGTAAATCTTATTAGAAGTAAATCTTATTACAATGCCTTAGGAAATTTTTTCTCACTGATCTTTTACAATGTCACTCATACATTCAAGATTCTCTTTAAATGTCTACATCATAGGTGCTCATTATGAGGTTAACTTCAATTGAGTAACTTGAGATTCCCTCGCTAAGCTTCACACGATCTTTTATAATGGCTTCAAATCATAATTGAGATTTTTCAAGATCATCAAAATAAGGATTTTGCATTGCTTTTTTGGCTGAGGTTCTCTTTGATGGCTCATAAATCAGCATTTTCTGCAATGAGAGACCAATCAATTTTTAGTAGTTTAGTTAGAAATGCACAAAGTAAAAGAGAAAAAGAAAGAGCATCCAAAATTGAAATGAAATGAGAATAGATGGAAGGCACTTACAAATAGGCATGCCAATCTCTCAACTTAGTCACTCTTGGTCATACATTTTCACTGCGAGTTCCAAGATACCTATTGTGCACAACACCTCTCATGAATAGAGTAAGTTAAAATTTAAAATGCTCTTATAATGTCTACATCATACCTACTCATGATAAGGTTAACTTCAAATAAATAACTCAAAATTCCCTCACCAAGATTTGCACACACTTTTGTAATGGCTTAAAATCATGATTGAGATTTTTCAAGATCATCAAAATAAGGATGTTGCATTGCTTTTCTGGCTGACATTCTCTTGGATGGCTCATAAATCTACATTTTCTGCAAGGGGACACCAATTAATTTGTAGTAGGTTACTGAAAAATAGGAAAAGTAAAATAAGATGTTAGCATTGTCATCAAACAAATTAATATGCATACAAGTATAAATTAATAATAACCGATGTGCATACTTACAAATTAATCCAACGAACCATCTGGGTCTGCTCTACTCTTTATTGTGTCTAGTATTGCTTCGTGGTCAGACTCATGAACCTTCCACAAGACCTTGTTCAAAGGTCTACCCTCATATTTTTTCAAATGAACATTGGATACCACAACAAGGTTTGAGTAATGAAGAATCTTACAATGTGTCAAAGTCCTAAAATAGCCAATGTTTAACACTCTTATGTGGGTACCTATTGATGTGTGTTTTGGCATAGCAACATGCAAACAAAATATTGCTATTTTGTTTCTCCTAAAAGAGAAAGACAACACATGGATGTCTCAGCTCTCAAGGTCTTTATAGTTGGTTCTCAACTGTGCTGATGTTACTCAGTGGTTAATGTCATAGTAATATTCAAGGAGCCTACTGATGTTGAGCTTCTAGATTGTTTTAAGATCAAGCATGAAATAAAACCTACTCTAATAGGGGTATTTAAAGAAATATAAAAAGATAAGTCAGAGTTTTGAAACAAAAAAGAACAATAGTTCATCCAACCTTAACCAGACTTGTTAACTTCAAGGAATTTGTAAACCAAAATTGCAGAACAAAGTAAACTTGTGATTGACACATAGCCTCCTTCCTTCACAATACTAATTTGCATAACATATTTTAATTACCATTTAAATAAAACACAAATAAAATTTCATTCCTTGAAGACTTCACAAATCAAATGATCAATTAAGACAAATATCATTCAGGAACACAACATGAAGTAGATTAAACTCTGATTGCTTCTACTGTTAGTAAAACAGATAAGAAATATTTAAAAAGCTGGCACAATCACCAGTGTAAAGAGAATCTGTGGCTCTAGATTATTTCCAACTACACTAGGAGAAATTGGAAATACATTACAGTCTGTACTGAAATCTAACTGCTAACAAGGAAGACAAGAGAAGCTCTCACTACTGAGAATCAAGATGCAACTCTATCTCCTTCTATTAATTGACTAACTCCTAACAGTTCTAACTCTAAACAGTTCTCAGTCTAAAATTTCTCTAAACCTAGAAGTTCTAATCTAGAAGTGCTAACACTAAAATTTCTAACCTTTACAAAGAGGCAAGAATGCCTTATATACAAAATGTACCAATAGGAATATGTTGTCCCCTACACTAGGGTTTACAAAATATCTGCATCCAGGAGAGTCAACCCTTAGATCTTTTTGAGGAAAGTCAAAACTGCATTCAATGTGAAGCCCTGCTATCCATATTGCTAGAAGGTTATTCCGGGGATCACCTTAGATCTCTTGCAACTATAGCCTTTACTCTTCTGTCTCCATGTCCATCTTTGCACTCCATCTCAGGGCTGCCTTGAATGCTCAGAATATCTCCATTAATACTAATCTACCTCCTTGCCAGTAGTCGCTACAGTTGTCCCTCTGAGTCACAATTTCTCCTTTCCTTCGGCCTCCTTCTATTCTAGACCTCTCTGCACATTTGACCATTCTTCTGGAAATGCCATCGGGCCTCCTTGAGATTTGAACATTTTATCCAAATAGATCCATCCCTCAGTGATCTCAAAATGAATCCATCCTGCTCGCTTTCTGTTGATCTTCCCTCGTAGGAGTAGTCAATTGGTCAACCGTCTCCAGTCAATCCCCTTAGCCTCTTGTGATTGGCTAGGCATGCACCACATGAGCTTTATCAAGTGGTCAAAAGTGGTCCAAACAGTATCACATGTCGGTGAGACACCATCGGTGTCTCCCCTATACAATTTCACCATTGTACAGTTATCGACATGACACTAGATAGTCGGCAAGAAATTTCAATGAGTAGTAGAAGTCATATCAAGTCCAGAAAACCCATCGGAAAGACTCCTTCATTTTTCTAAGACCTCTTGGCACACATATTTCCTCTCTATGAGCTTACTCTGTGTCGCTGAGACTTATCAAAATTGGGGAGACATTACCCCAAATTTCTCTTCTCTTACCAAGCCCATTTCTTTTGTTGAGACACCTTGGAGTCACCCAGACATTTCACCGAGTTCCCTTTATTATTCTGAAGTCTCCCTGATTTCCTTTGTTTTGGTGTGACCTTCATGAGTCAGTGAGACATTCCACTGAGTCCCATATCCTTTGGTGATTTTGTTTCATTTCGGCTAGACCCTATTGAATTGACAAGAGATTATGCCAATATTACTTCACATCGGTGAGACCTTATATCAAGGTCTCCTTCTCTTGTTGAGTTGTTCATTTGAGTTTGGGGAGAGTTTGTTTAGTCGATGAGACATCCCACCAAACCCTAGATCTTTCGGCAAGCTCGTTCTATTTTTTCGGTGAGACCCTTGGCCGAAGCCACTCCATTTTTTTGATGTCATTTTTACTTTGTAGGCAAGACCTGATGCATTCACCAAGACTTCATAGCTAGCCTAGATCACTACGCTAATGCCACTTTTGTCGCTGTGACCTCACCTCTTCGGTTAGACCTTTCCTCGATGTAGTTGAGTCCTACCGAAGTGTATTTTCTTTCTTGGAAGTCGGTGAGACATTGGGATTTCATATCAATAGACCCCATCCTTATGCCCTTTTAGTGAGACTTGATATATTCACCGAGACCTCTTTCTAAAGGAAAGTCATTCATCGAAAGCCACACCTTTATCAGTGGTCAGCAAGACTCGAAGATTTCACCAAGACTTCTTGGTGAAGAAGATGACTCCTACCGAAGTGTTAGCTCGCTCTACAGTAGTCGGCATGACTTTAGGAAGTCACCAATACCTCTAACCAAAAGCAAACCCTCATACTGAAATGTGTTCTATCTGTCATTAGTCGGTGAGACATAGAGCCTTCGCCGAGACCACATGTCGAATATTGTTTGTTTGGCCGAAGTGTTTACTCACGAGGTGATTGATAATACATGAAAATCTTGCCATAACCTCACTCAAATGATGGTTTCTCTCACCGATGGGTACTCCTTAGTTGTCAGGACCATGGCTGAAGTGTTGCCGATAGGAAACTGCATGTAAATCCCGATCACTGTGACAATCTTTGGGGTCTTGCCAATAGGCAACACAAATGCAGATTGAGCAGAATGCATTGGTAGTCGGTAAGACATCTACAAGGTCTTTCTGACTATCTTCTTAGCTAATTTTTATGACCAACTGGACTGGGGAATGCATTCCAGCTGAGCTTCCTTGGCAAATATCATCCTCTGTAGGGTTTAATCCTGTATTCAACAAAGAAATCCATAGTAAAGATCATACAAACAGTATTTAATTAATCAAAATCATCATTGAAATGAATCCTATATCAGTAAGGTGCCATTTAAATCTTCAAACAAAATGATCATACAAAATAGTTCAAGCTTCAGGTCGACCCACATAATCCAAGCGAGGGAGGACTTTTGGAGAATTTTGAGTCAGGTGGATTCCAGTGGCATAAACATGAAAACACCCATTAGAAACTTAATCCAGGCATTATCAATCAAGGAACAGCATGTGAGATCTCAAAATAGCACCAATTAATCTTACAATACATCATTATTTATTAACTAGTTCCTGCTACTCCATACCTCTTCACATTCCACTAGATCTCGGGGAAATCCACGCAAGATGAATTTCCACAAAGAGAGAAAAATCAGGAAAATCTGGTCCACAAAGAATTCTACGAGGACCAAAAATCCCTGAACAACAGTGCTTAGCCAGAGTTCCAGCGAGATCTAGGAAAATCAGGATGGGGGGAAAATCCCGAATTTAGGAGAAAACCCGAATTCCAACTGAGGCAGAACCAAACTGAACTGAAAACACACTACCCTCCATAAAGCTGGCGAAGGCAGAAATAAGTTGGGATGGGGATGAGAGACAAAATGGATAAAGTGGAAGTGGGACCGGAACCAAACCTGGACTAGAAACTTTTTCAAGATTCGGGTTCAAATTTCGTTCTGGTTCTGGGCCCACCGAAAACAAAAAGAAAAAGATGTGCAAGGATGAAAACACCTAAGGCACAGGAGACAAAAATCAACAAAGACCAATGAAGCGAGAGAAAAGGTGGGGTCGGACCCAAGATGGGATCCGAACGAGGAACTTGAAGAAAGCTAAACATTCTAAATCGGACCAAGACCCAACTCTAAGAATGAACAAAGAACGAAGATAAAGAACGGTCAAAACCAAAACCAGGAACAGAACAAGACCAAAACCTGGAAGGAATTTCTAAGTCCGGTATTGGTTCTGATTTTTCCTCCGACATAACTAAAAAAAGAAAACACCTAAGGTAGAAAAGCAAAGGCCCAAGGGAAAAGAGAAAAGGGGACCCATTCTGTTCCAAAACAAAATGGGGTGGTTATACAAGGCATAACAAATGGTGACTCGGTTGGGAAAATGGTTTAACCATTTTCATGAATATGAAGGATTCAACTATCTAGAACTCCTAGTTCATGAACATCACCACTCTAGTTGGGTCAATTATAACAAACAAGGTAGAGCTAGAATCTCAAATGTAAGTCAATCAATGCTTACCTCTGAATCAATGTGTGTGCTTGACTGTGCATCATCCTTTCATAAGGCTTCTTCATATTTTGAACAACAATGTGCAAGATTTGAACTACATGAGTTGATTTCCTTCATGCAATGATATCCTGGGCATTGCTCCACTGCCAGTTACGCATCCATAGCCCCGATGGAGATACCTCTAGTTCTCTCATAGGGTTTCTCTACTGCCAGTCAAGCGTCCATAGCCCTGGTAGAGATACTGGAATCACCCATTCATATTGAATCCTCTTTTCTTTTGATAATTCTTTTCTTTTTCTTTTGAAGTTTTAGATATTTCATTTAATTCTCTTTTTCTTTTGAATATGTCAAATGTTTAATAGCTTATCTAGGTTGAAAACTACAATGGACCTCATAACAACATTTGGAAGTCAGATTTTTCACTCAAATCTTACACACTGTCATCCTAGGACAAATACACTACTAGAAGAGGAGATGATTTTAATGATTTGTGATAGATTCAAGGGAGCTAATGAAGGATTTCTTACTTGGCACCTTGTTTTCAAAACTTTCCACAACTTTTATTGACAAGCATGAAACAACAAATTGAGGATAAAATCACTCGATCAGAAAACATGAAAATATCTAAACCACTTCTCTCCTAGTGACCAAAGTATGCTTTAGATAACAACCCACAGTTTTAGGTGGAAAGGACAGATCAACCCCAAAGAACAAAAAAAACCAAAACAGAAAACCAAACAACGAAGGAAACACAAAGGATAGAAGGAAAGAACAAACAAATAAGCAGCAAACTATTTACAAGCAAAGAGTAAATTACCTACACAAAGAGCAGCAGATTACTGACAAGAAGAAACACAAAAAGTATTTACAAAAATACAAATTATTTACAAAGAGGAGACAAAATAAATTATTTACATAAAGAACAATGAATTACTTATATACAAGAAAAAAATTAAAAAGCCTCAAGATTCAAAATAGTGCTTGAAGAACTACCCATTAACAGGAAAAAGAATAGGTTCTCCAGTTAGAGCACTCAGTCTAAAAGCATTTTCCCCTAGGATCTCAGCAATTTGATAAGGGCCTAATGAGAGTTTGTCAAACTTTTGGTGATTTCCTTTCTTTTCACCAACCTTATCCCATAATAATACAAGATCAGATATCCTAAAAGCTTTTATCTTGGCTCTATTGTCAAACCATCATTTGAAAATAGCTTGATGCATAAATAATTGTTGTAAGGCCACATCTCTCTGCTCCTCTAATTTCAACAAAGCAACTAACCTAACCTCTATCCTATTGTCACTAGAGTATAATTTCTGCATGAACTCAAGGATAGGTATTTACAGATGGATAGGAAAGACAAGCTCTTGGCCATATACTATCTTGAAGGGTGAGGTGCTTAAAGCAGCCTTAATCCTAGTCCTATCTACCCATAATGCGAATCTAAGCTGGGTATGCTAGTCTCTAGGGTTATGCTCTAGTAGCTTCTTAATTACCCCTAAAAGGTTCTTATTGGTTGACTTTGCAACTCCATTGCCTTGTGGATAATAATTTGAAGAATATTTCAAGTTAATATTGTGATCATATGCCCAAGAAATAAATTTACCAAAAGAGAAGGAAGAGCCATTGTCACATACCAGAGCGAAAGGTACCCCAAACCTTGTAGTGATGCCCTCAGTGAGGAACTTGATCACTACCTTTGTTGTGTTGTTCTTGTAGGGTATAGCTTATTTCCATCTTGTGTAGTAGTTAGTAGCAGTCAGAATGAATTTATGTCCTATAGAAGATTTTGGGTTAATCACCCTAATAAAATCCAGTGCCCACTGGGCAAATGGCTTCACCTCGTAAACAAGTTGCAATGGCATGGCTGAATGGTGTTCCCTTGGTGTAGAAATCTAACAAATGTGACATGTCCTCACATGCTGATGGGAATCTTTGAATACATAGGGCCAATAATAACTAGATAAAAGGATTTGGTGTGCCAAAGAATCTGCAGACCCATGACTTGTGCCATGCTTCCCATGAAACTCAGAGATCACATGTTGAGCCTCTTGATGATCAAGGCATCTGAGGTATACTCCTTTGAAATTCCTCCTATAAAGCAACCCTCCCTTGAGCACGTGATGATAACTCTTCAGTCTTAGGGCTCTCCTTTGAGTGGCATTCATTCCTTCGGGACATTGATTATTGAGCATAAAGCAAATGGTATTAGCATACCAGGGGTCGTTAGAGAAAGACTCGGTCATGTATTGCTGACAAATGATGTCGTCGCCAGCATTCGCCATGGACTGAGAGAAGCCTGCACCCCTGACTACTTCATAGGGTGTATCTCCAAATCAAATTCTTGCAAGATATCCATCCATTTTCCTCTCCTTTCCCCCAACTCGCTCTACATGAGTAAGGACTTCACAGCTACATCTGGAACCATATCAATGATTTAGCTGCGAAGGATGTAATGTTGAAACTTCTTGACAGCTCTGACCAGCCCGAAAGCTTGCTTCTCTAGGGGTGGGTACCTAATTTTTGCATTATTGAAGGGAGAATTCATGAAAGCAATCAGCCTCTCCTTTGACTCTTCTCCTCGTTGGGTTAGGATAGCTGCACACGAGTGTTGAGAGGAAAAGAGTAGACATAAAATGGTTTGAGATAGTTAGGGTTGGTGAGCACGGGTGCCTCTAAAATTGACCGCTTAACTTACGTGAATGTGGCCTTTTCTTCATCCATCCACTCCATCTTGGCATCCTTCATCATTTCATTTAGTGGCTTTAGAATATCTACAAAGCCTGTGATAAATTTTCTTACGAAGTTGATCTATCCAAAGAAAGATCTTAACTCTTTCTTGCTCCCTGGCTTGGTGATTTTAAGAATGGAATCAACTAGATCTGGGTCGATTGAATCCCTCTTTTAGAAATTATATGTCCCAAAAGCTTGCCTTCTGAGACTCCAAATAAGCATTTTTTGGGATTTAGGGAGACGCCATACTAGATACATCTCTGGAGAACCTTGGCTAAATCGGCAACATGGTTCAGTCGATCCTTGGAGAACACTATCAGGTCGTCTATGTAAACAATAATACATTTTCAATTAGGTCCTTGAAAGCTATGTCCATGGCACAATGGAAAGTTGCTCCAGCATTTATCAGGTTGAATGGCATCCTTCTATATGTAAACGTCCCCCACTTGGTAGTGAAAGTCGTCTTCATCCTGTCCTCATAGTCGACCATTAGCTGATTGTATCCAAAGTAACTATCCAAGAATGATATCATCTATGCTCCATTGACAGTCTGTAGTACCTCATCCAGGGAAGGGAGTGGGTAGTTATCCTTTTCTGAAGCTCTATTCAGATTTCTAAAGTCCATGCATAGTCTGATCTCCCCATTTTTTTTATGAACTGGGACTAGGTTAGCCACCCAGGTTGAATGGCGCACAAAGAATATTATCCTTGCCAAGAGTAATTTCTGAACTTCTTTATAGATCAATGGTTCAATCAAAGCATTGATAGTGCACTACTTCTATCTTAAGGGTTTAGCTTCGAGCTTTAAGGGAATAGTGTGAGTCATAACATAAGCATCAAATGTCTAGAGGTCTTCATACCCCTAAGCAATCACAGCAATATCATTTTTAAGCACACTTAATATGTCTTCTCTAATTGCTTCAGGGCAGGTCTTCCCTATATAGACATTTTTTTCAAGGCCAGCATTGGCCAAGTTAACATTTTCATATTGTCCTCCCTTTTCTTCAGCTAATATTTTCTCCTGATCCCTTGGATCTCAGTAAAAAATTCTCTCCAAGGCCACCATTCCCTTGGGAATACTATTACTTCTCAAATTGAGGACCCCTTCTACATGTAATGTCCCCATATTTGAGACATAAAAAAAGCACATAATTTCTTGTTCATGATTAGATCATTTCAGATTTCACATCTTAGGAATAAGTCAATCAAAAGGCATTATCATCTAAACCATAAATTAACATGGTCAATTATGACTTCTCCTAATTGGAATAGAATTTCTCCTTGTCTCCACTTTCCTAGCCTCATGGGATGGTGATTTACTATGTTAAGGGGTGCGTGAACGCATCTCAAAGTGGACTCCCTCAAGGTGTTCCACCCATCTTGGGACCCTCCATCAGTGGGCAATTTACCAACTCTTCCCCTCCACAAACACACAATCCGTTTTGAGTGCTAGCAAGTAAGAGTTGAAGCCCAAATTCTATCCCTTAGGGTAGAGTCATAAAAGCTCCATGAGATACAATAATTGTTGTAAGCAATATTATTATGGCTTGACAAATAACATACATTGGAAAGTGTCATTTAATCACTATGCATTAGCTATCATATTACATTTAACCGAATTCACCCATCATCACAGATTGGAGTGGTTCATTACATTCACTGATATTTAGTCTAAGAAGAAATGGGTAAGTTATTACACTTTAACCCATTGTCCCTAATAACTCAAATTCAATTATATCATCCTTAATGTTCTTTAGTTGGTTGAGAGTACTTACCTCTAAATACTTGCTCTTACTTGGATTTGACCTATTGAGGCTCTTCTTGACCACTTGAAATGACCCCTTCCTAGCGGAGGTACTTTGACCTGAATCATCACTCAAGTGTTTCTCAGAAAGACATTAGAAATGTTAAGGATCAGTAAGTTTCAGTGATAGCATCTAATAGGGTCAAGACAATATAAATATTCCATTTTCTTCTCAAAGGATTATTTATTTATGCCTTATCACACTTATGATTGACTCTTCTATATAATTTCACTAACACATTAGGTAGACATCAACGTCTATCAACATTTCAAAGATGATATTCTACTATACCATTTATCATAATAGAGTTATTATTACTTGTAAGACCCAATAATTGCTACAAGCATTATTATTGTAAATAATATATTTTATGTATATCATCTTGTACATATATTGTAGGTGTCACCACATACGATGCATCTATGAATGCCAATATATCTATATATCATACTTCTAGTTATACACCTATCAATCATTAATATGACATTCCCATTCTCAGTACCTTACCCAACCTAATATATTCAATATATAATCACAAATCACAATATGCTGAAACATATCAAGTATACATCTATTTGTCTAGTATCATAACATGCCTAATTATATTAATAAGTCTTCTAATCTCTGATCTACATCTGTTGTAGCCCCCTTAATACACTTATCAAATCATTTATTTGAGTTTATAATGTACGTACCTCCAGCAGATGTCTCACCTTTATTTCTCTCCTATGATTTACCTACTATTGCGGTTCCCTATTTCCAGTCAGCAATCATACCTTCCTTTCTTGCTCTTCCCATCAACAAATAGGAGTATTCTAATTTTAGCGTATGAATGTAACTTCCCACAGTTGATGACATCTTCATATGCCATTCCCATCACTTGTTTTACATTAGTTCCCTTTATTTATTACTTATGATCTCTCTATTATAATATTAGATGCCACGGTAATTTATTCTGCCTATTATTTGTTTCTCTCTCCATACTTGATGATTCCAGGTTAAGCTCCATACTCCCCATGTATTTCCTTTTGTTAATAATTCCATTTGATGCCTAAATGTCTTGGATGTCTCTTTCCTTTATATGCAAACCTCCAAGAGTCTTGTTTACCTTTTGACTAGGGACGTGTCTTTTATTTAAATTAACTATTGTTGCCTTTTTCTAATAGTTACTTTTCTTAAACAGTTCGCACCCCAAATCTATTTTCTATCATCAATATTATAATCACTACCTACTACTAAAATAAATCGCACCTCCTCTCATATAATGATTGATCCTCTTTAAAATAGCATGTAATGCCTTTTATCAATTAAGACATACATTATCATGTTTGACATTATATGTTTATGTTTATTCAATATTAAATATTTATACTTATATTTATTTTAATATGTTTATCTTTATTTAATGTCCATAATCAGATATATTAATATCTGTTTTAAGAATTATAATAATAACAATGATATTTTAGATTCTCTTTAATTATATTTATTTTATTTATTATTATTATTATTGATATTAAGTTATTTAATATCAATAATATGCCAATATATTATTCATATTTATATACATATTTATTTTAAATACTAACAATGCTATTTATTTATTTATTAATTTATTTGTATTTTAGCACTTGGTTTTTTATGGCAATGCTATTTTAGGGATATGATAGTCCACCCTGCTCAAGATTGCTTGTCCTCAAGCAATCATACAATATTAGCTTTTAGTTATAGGAATTCTAAAATTCTAAACCAAGTGATGGTTGTTTTTGTTATGCGTAGGTGAATGAATCAGTATTCTCAACTTTATTAAAACCGCATGAATCAGAAATTAAAGTAGACAACCAAGCAAACAAATAGCTCAAGCAAGCGAGCAACCAGCTCAAGAACATGGGCAAGTAGCTCAAGCACACGAGCAAGTAGCTCAAGCACATAGGCAAGTAGCTCAAGCACACAAGCAAGTAGCTTAAAAGTAGCTCAAGCACACAAGGGATTAGCTCAAGCACATAGGAAAGTAGCTCAAGCACACAAGCAAGTAGCTCAAGCACACAACCAACCAACTTAAGCAATTGGACAGGCAACATTTTTAACATTTTCAGAGTCCTTAAGCATAAAGCAATTATAAGAACACATCTTGTTGAAGATACATGAAGTAACACATAGATACATGTCATACATAAAGTATCAATATGAGGCATGAATACATGTAATACATAAAGTATACACAAGAAGCATGAAGCATATATGTGAATAATATATGAAGCATGAAGTCACAAAGCATTTATATGGATACATGTAAAGTATACACTTAAATACGTAAGTCACATGAATACACGTATACTCACCAATCACAAAGCGTGTATTTTGCAAAGCATACACTTGAATACATGTAAGTCACAGAGTATGCACTTGAATACACTGGAATACACATAAGCCACAAGCATGCACTTGAATACACACAATTCACAAGGTATACACTTGAATAGACTCGAATACACATAAGTCACATGGTATACACTTGAATACACATAAGCCACAAAATATACATTTGAATACACTTGAGTACAAGGTATACACTTGAATACAAAGTCACAAAGTATACAAATACAATGTCATAGAGTATTCACTCATAAGTCATAGAGTATACACTCGAATACAAATACAATCGTAGAGTATACACTCAAATACAAATAAAATCATAGAGTATACACTTGAATACTATTGCAAGGTCATAGAGTATACACTCGAATACAATCACAATTCATAGAGTATACACTCAAATACAAATACAATCATAAAGTATACACTTGAATACTATCGCAAGGTCATAGAGTATACACTCGAATACAATCACAATTCATAGAGTATACACTCAAATACAAATACAATCATAAAGTATACACTTGAATACTATCGCAAGGTCATAGAGTATACACTCGAATACAATCACAATTCATAGAGTATACACTCAAATACAAATACAATCATAAAGTATACACTTGAATACTATCGCAAGGTCATAGAGTATACACTCGAATACAATCACAATTCATAGAGTATACACTCAAATACAAATACAATCATAAAGTATACACTTGAATACTATTGCAAGGTCATAGAGCATACACTCGAATACAATCACAATTCATAGAGTATACACTCAAATACGAATACAATCAAGTAAAGTATGCCGTTAGATAATGGCGAAGGGGGATTCGGTGCATCCCATACTACACCGTGGACCCATCCACCATCCCAAGGTCATCAACTATACACATGAGTATGAAGCATACACGCGAATACACATAATACACAAAGTATTCACATGAACATATGTTACAAAGCATACATATAAGTCACAAAGTAAACCTTTGAATACACTTGAATACACATACATTATCTCAAGGTACACACCAGAATACATGTAAGGCACACGTAGTATACACAGGATGGCAGGAACAGGCTCTGATACCACTTGTAATGTCCCCATATTTGAGACATAAAAAAAGCACATAATTTCTTGTTCATGATTAGATCATTTCAGATTTCACATCTTAGGAATAAGTCAATCAAAAGGCATTATCATCTAAACCATAAATTAACATGGTCAATTATGACTTCTTCTCCTAATTGGAATAGAATTTCTCCTTGTCTCCACTTTCCTAGCCTCATGGGATGACGATTTACTGTGTTAAGGGGTACATGAATGCATCTCAAAGTGGACTCCCTCAAGGTGTTCCATCCATCTTGGGACCCTCCATCAGTGGGCAATTTACTAGCTCTTCCCCTCCACAAACACACAATCCATTTTGAGTGCTAGCAAGTAAGAGTTGAAGCCCAAATTCTATCCTTTAGGGTACATTCATAAGAGCTCCATGAGATACAATAATTGTTGTAAGAAATATTATTGTGGCTTGACAAATAACATACATTGGAAAGTGTCATTTAATCTCTATGCATTAGCTATCATATTACATTTAACCGAATTCACGCATCATCATAGATTGGAGTGGTTCATTACATTCACTGATATTTAGTCTAAGAAGAAATGGGTAAGTTATTACACTTTAACCCATTGTCCCTAATAACTCAAATTCAATTATATCATCCTTAATGTTCTTTAGTTGGTTGAGAGTACTTACCTCTGAATACTTACTCTTACTTGGATTTGACCTGTTGAGGCATTGCTATTTCAGGGATATGACACTACATCACAATCCTCAGGGCTCCAATCACCTTGATCTCTATTGGACTCATCAATAATTTTCCCCTCAAAGACATCTGAGCTTGCTAAGAAAGCCAGAATATGTCGATCATCATCAAAAACTGGAAATTCTTGATATTGTCAGGAACAGTTGGGGTGGACATAAGTTCCACTGAGAATATTTTAAATTTAGAGCCTTGCATAGGTTCCAAGGTGCTTGCTGCAACAGCCAATGAATCAGCTACCTAATTTTCATCTCTAAGGATTAAGCTAATCCCAAATGCATCAAAGTCTTCGATCAGGTTCCATACCCTGTTCCTATATGCTGCCAACCTCTTGTTGTGACATGTATATTGGTTGCGCACTTTCTTGATAACTAATTCTGAATCTCCCTTGACCATCAAGGCAGTGACCTTCTTCTTGTGTGCAAACATTAGTCCTCGAGCTAGCGCTTCATATTTAGCTACATTATTAGTGCATCCAAATTGCAGCCTGTAAGAAGCAAAGAAAACTTTCCCTTTCGGGCTAGTTAGCACAATTCTCACACCACAACCAGTTTTAGACTTGGACCCATCAAAGGTAAGGATCCAAAACTAATCATAAGTAGGGTTTAATCCTTTTGTAGCTTTTGTAAGTATTTGGATAGGATTAACTAGAGATGGGGCTCCTTGATCTTTTGCATCCAACATAGGGAAAGGATTTTCTACAGGTTGTTTAGGTATACTTTGCAATTCTGGCTCAATTGTATCATCTGACCTATGGTTATCTTCCTAGCAATCACTTGTCCCTTTGGTTGGTTCCTTTGGTTTTGTTTCATTTGTGAGTGCAAGGGTATCTAATAGACCTTGGGGTTGCTCTTTATTAATATGCTGATTTGGAAATGTGTCTAGAGTAGGTTTGATCTGAGAAGGGATTTCTTTTGAAAGTATTGTATCCCTCGTTAACATGGTTGCTTCCTTGACCTCAAATGAGAAGCAGTCTGCAACAATCTCAGGTCAACTTGTGCCAGCTTCCTCAGCTTGGGAAACATGATTTAAAATGTCCTTGCAAGGTTGACAAGTCCATTTAGAATGACTTTGGTAATGTTGCCTGCACCAATTAGGGAGCAGGAAACTTTGCAGATCTATATCTACCCCTAAGAACAGTTAGTCTTGTTGCAACTTTCTAACCAAAGCTTGTTGATTTTCATCAATGGTGGGGTCATGGGGTTTTTTTTTTTACATGTCTTTAGAATGGAGAACTGAGAAGGTTAGAATTTCTTCTCTTCTGTAAACCCCCATCTCAGTCTCAAAGTAAGCCACCTCATTGGGACAATCATACTCAATAATGATATGCTTGAGGCGATGCTCACTTTCAATCCTAATTTGATTAGGAATCCCTTTCCATGATAGCCACATATGTGAAAATTCAAGGGAAAGATATCCCCCTAAATTTTTCATCAAATCTCGGCTTAGCAGCATACCATAGGTCTCGAGAATATTTGCCACTTGAATATCTATGTTGGTTAGGATCCTAGGATCTGATCCTACTTGAACATGTATGTTTCTTAATTCCCCTACCACATTTAATTTTATTTTTTCAAGTTGCATGACCTTCTTATTGGTTTGAATGGGGTTTAATCCTAACTTCTTCCATATGGAAAATGGCATGACATTTCCTAAAGCCCCCAAGTCCAATAAACAGTTATGTAGGTTCTTGCCAAAAATTCTTAAACTTAAAAGGAAAGGTGGAGTACCTACCTTGTTTCTATATAAGGCTACATTCACGTCCCCAACAGGTGCCACCTTGCTCTTTCCTTTTGACTTGTTAGCTTTTTCTAGAGCCTTCAGCGCTATCTCCCTTTGAGTAGGGCACCACTTTAAAATGTCAAAATATGACAAAGAAGTTTTCTGCTTCTACATCTCAAAAACAATGTCAAATTATATATTATAACTTGAATTACTTTTGAAAATAGCAGAGGAATTACCCATGTTATGGAGGTCAGGCGAGCCTTTTGGTGGAGGAGGATTATTATCAGCACTTTGATTTGGAGGCACCATGTGATTAGGGGGTGCTAATGTAGTGAATGGACCCTTACTTTGATTTCTCAAGAAGTGTCCTCCTTTTGACTAAAAAGCCTGGGCATCATATGAATCTTCCTCTGGTTCATTCTCCTCCTGCCTTTGGAATAAAGGCTCCTCCTCAAAGAGCTCATAAGTCATTGCAGTATCCATTGAGTCACCTCCTTTTTTGGAATTCCCCTAGAATGTGTGGGCATCTTCATGTGCCATCTTGACAAATTTCTCCATCTAAGGGTAGTTTACCTCAGAATGGGTTGCCATATCATGCAGCCTACACCAGTTAGTCATGAAATTCAAGTCAACCACATTCACAGTATGTGATCTCTCCTTATTTGCTTGATAGTTATGAGGAACTCCACCATTATTGGCCATGTATTCCATTGCCTATTGTTATTTGTTCTCTAGTTGTACCCTCTATTTTGGCTTTGATAACCTCTTTGGTTATAGTTGTTGTTATTCTGATAGGTACCCTGGTTGTTGCTATTTTGATTAGGGTAGTTCCCTTGGTTTTGGGAAGGGTTCAACTGAAGCTGAGCCATGTCATTGGTAACTTGAGACAACATTTTCTTCAGGGTCTCTACCTTGTTGGTAAGCTAAAGTGTCTTCTCACTTTCCACACTCTTAGCAACATGTGGCTAACCACCATGATTTGATGTTCCAATTTGGTTAGGATGACCATGGGAACTTTGAGGAACCTATGGTTGTTGCAAGAGATCAAGAGTTCGAGTAGCAAAGAATGAAATAGGTGGTTGGGTTTCCAATTCAAACATAGGTCCATAATGTGAAGGAGACATCCCTTGGATAGTGTTGTGTAGAGGAGTTGAGCTATGCATCTGATATCCTATTAAAATGAAACCCCCTCCTAGGCGACCTTGTTGAGAACTAATTTGTTGCTACAGCTTGATAGCTAGATGATAGACTTTGGATAGAGAATCAATATCAACTGGTTGATAAGTTCTTTGAAGGAACAAACCTAGCAAAGGGTCAATAACCCTAAAGTATGCCTGGATAGCACTGCTCTCAGTAACTAAATAGGGATCTTTCAATCTCCTATACATTCACTAGAATCTGATATTGAATAAAGTCAGGGATTCACCTGGTTCTTTCTTAATGGTAGCAAATTGATGATATAAAAGAGCTGGGTCCACATAAACCCTGAATTGGTTGATGAAAGTATTTTCAAAATGTGTCCAGGTCAGAATGGAACCTTGAGGAAGATTAAGGTACCAATTGTAGGGTAAGTGCACCAGGATGGTTCCCGAAAAGGGGGATTAAGTGGCCACTTTTTTTTTCTGAAATCAGGAAATGTTGACCTTAGATGTGAAATTGAGGATAGTTACACTCAAAATTTTGAGATGGAACAAAAACAAGGATCGAAGTGCTCTGAGTCTACTTTCTAAACTACTAATTTATTTTGAAAATGGTTGAGATTAAGGGGTTCAAAATAGGGTTGTACACAAATTGGTGTTGTTTTTTTCAAAAAACATAACATAGCAACACATGCACAACCTGAGCATGGTGAATTTTTTTGTAGAATTTTTAAAATTGCTATGGTCAAAAGTTAGCTAACAACATCTAGTTGATGCACAATTTTTTTGATAATTTTTTAATGAATATTTGATTTTTTACTAATTTTCTAAGTGGGTACTTCCTGAAAAGTAGAATTTTGGCTGTGCTCCCCCTACAAATTTTTGAAAATAATTGATTTTCTTTTTCTTTTTCTTTTTAAAATTTGTATAATGGAGTCTAGTTTCTAAAAATGTAATTTATTTGAAATTTTGATGAATGGTTAATTTATAACAAAAAAACACCAAACACTACTTTTTAGCAAAAAACAAACATACAAACAAAAGAAATTATAGATGAAAGGTTTGACATTGTCAAAAAGTGAAAAAAGTTACATTGTTGGATAGCTAAGAGAGAACTTAACATTACCCATGTGCTCAATTTTGTCGATATTGAACTAGATGCAATCTTGATAGTGAGCATGGACTCGATTATGTGAAAAATTATAGAATTTGCAAAAACATGTCTTTAGCCTTGTTGGGAATGCCCTCCAAGCCTTTGGGTTGGTATCCCAAGGAAAATAATTTCACTTTTTTTTTTAAACATGAAATAACACCCTCGCGTTATAACATGAGTACTTTTTTTAATTTTTTTTGAAAAGTGGCCACAAAATTAATTCCCAGTTTCATGCACCTGCCCTATATGCCATGTCCCCTAAAGAATAAGGGAACAACTGGAAGACTAAATCATGGTGAGCTATCTAAGCTCTAGTACAGGCATCCTTGAAAGCTTGTATATGTTCTTTAGCACTCCTTGACTCACCATGAATGTACTTAGGGTAGAATTTCTCAGGGTTTTTGGGCATATCATGAAAACCTCTAGGGATAGTCCCCAATGGAGAGGGATTCTTTTGAATGAATGCCATTGGTGGTGTTGGTGGTTGAGCTAGCTATTGTATGGGTCGAACCAACTGTAATAACAATTGAGATGGGTTGGATGGTGGATTGATAGGTATCCACTAGGGTACTATTGAAAAACCTGGTGGAGTGAGTGAGGCTGATAAGGGTGGTATGATGGTTGAGCTAGTTATGTGACTCTTGTGTCTTATTGGGGTCTTGAGTTCTATCAACGGTGGTAGATTTTCAGCTCATCAAAGAACTCTATGAGGCCTTTGTGAGGAGGATGACCCAGTTTTATCCAGTTTTCCCTTATTGGCCCTCCTAGCGCTAGATCCATTGACATGTGTTTTGGCACAGCAACATGCAAACAAAATATTGCTATTTTGTTTCTCCTAAAAGAGAAAGAAAACACATGGATGTCTCAGCTCTCAAGGTCTTTATAGTTGGTTCTCAACTGTGCTGATGTTACTCAGTGGTTAATGTAATAGTAATATTCAAGGAGCCTACTGATGTTGAGCTTCTAGATTGTTTTAAGATCAAGCATGAAATAAAACCTACTCTAACAGGGGTTTTTAAAGAAATATAAAAAGATAAGTCAGAGATTTGAAATAGAAAAGAACAATAGTTCATCCAACCTTAACCAGACTTGTTAACTTCAAGGAATTTGTAAACCAAAAGTATAGAACAAAGTAAACTTGTGATTGACACACAACCTCCTTCCTTCACAGTGCTAATTCAAATAATAGATTTTAATTACCATTTAAATAAAACACAAATAACATTTCATTCCTTGAATACTTCACAAATCAAATGATCAATTAAGACAAATATAATTCAGGAACACAACATGAAATAGATTAAACTTTGATTACTTTTACTGTTAGTAAAATAGATAAGCAATATTTACAAAGCTGGCACAATCACCAGTGTAAAGAGAATCTGTGGCTCTAGATTGTTTCCAACTACACTAGGAGAACTTGGAAATACATTATAGTTTGTACTAAAATCTAACTGCTAACCAAGAAGACAAGAGAAGCTCTCACTACTGAGAATCAAGATGCAACTCTATCTCCTTCTGTTAATTGACTAACTCCTAATATTTCTAACTCTAAATAGTTCTCAGTCTAAAAGTTCTCTAAACCTAGAAGTTCTAATCTAGAAGTGCTAACACTAAAAGTTCTAACCTTTACAAAGAGGCAAGAATTCCTTATATACAAAATGTACCAACAGGAATGTGTTGTCCCCTGCACTAGGGTTTACAAAATATCTACATCCAGGAGAGTCAGCCCTTAGATCTTTCTGAGGAAAGTCAAAACTGCATTCAATATGAAGCCCTACTATCCATATTACTGGAAGGTTATTCCAAGGATCACCTTAGATCTTTTGCAACTGTAGCCTTTACTTTTTTGTCTCCATGTCCATCATTGCACTCCATATCAGGGCCACCTTGAATGCTCAGAATATCTCCATTAATACTGATCTACCTCCTTGCCAGTAGTTGCTATAGCTGTCCCTCTGAGACATAGTTTCTCCTTTCCTTCGGCCTCCTTCTATTTTGGACCTCTCCACATGTTTGACCATTCTTCTGGAAATGCCATTGGGCCTCCTTGAAAATTTTAACATTTTATCCAAATAGATCCATCCCTCAGTGATCTCAAAATGAATCCACCCTACTCACTTTCTGTAGATCTTCCCTCGCAGGAGTAGTCAATTAGTCAACCATTGCTAGTCAGTCCCCTTAGCCTCTTGTGATTGGTTGGGTGTGCACCATGTGAGCTTTATCAGGTAGTCAAAAGTGGTATGAACAGTATTGCATGTTGGTGAGACACCATCGATGTCTCCTTGATATGATTTCACCACTATGTAGTTATCAACATGACACTAGACAGTTAGCAAGACATTTCGGTGAGTAGTAGAAGTCATATCAAGTCCGAAAAACCCATCGGCAAGACTCCTTCATTTTGCTAAGACCTTTTGGCACATGTCTTTCCTCTCTGCGAGCTTACTCTGTGCCACTAAGACTTATTAGAATCGAGGTCACATTACCTTGAATTTCTCTTCTCTTATCGAGCCCATTTCTTTCACTGAGACACCTTGGAGTCACCCACACATTTCACCGAGTGCCCTTTATTCTTCTGGAGTCTCCCGATTTCCTTTATTTCAGCATGACCTTCATGAGTTGGTGAGACATTACACCGAGTGGACCCATATCCTTCAGTGATTTTGTTTCATTTTGGCCAGACCTTGTTGAATCAGCAAGAGATTATGTCGATACTACTTCACATAGGCGAGACCTTTCCTCTTCGTCGAGACCTTATAAAGAGGTCTCCTCTTGTTGAGTTGTTTATTTGAGTTTGGGGAGAGTTTTTTTAGTCAATGAGACATCCCGCCGAACCCTAGATCTTTCGGCGATCTCGTTCTATCCTTTTGGTGAGACAATCTCACATCGGTGAGACCTTTGGCCGAAGCCACTCTGTTTCTCTGATGTCATTTTTGCTTCATCGGCGAGACCCAATGCATTCACCAACACTTCATAGTGAGCCCAGATCACTACTCTGATGCTACTTTTGTCGCTATGACCTCACCTCTTCGGTGAGACCTTTCCCCGATGTAGTTGAGTCCTACCGAAGTGTATTTTCTTTGTTGGAAGTCAATGAGACATTGGGATTTCATATCGATAGACCCCCTCCTTATGCCCTGTCAGCAAGACCTGATATATTTTTTGAGACCTCTTTATAAAGGAAAGTCATTCGATGAAAGGCATGCCTTTATCGGTGGTCGGCAAGACTTGAAGATTTCATTGAGACTTCTTGGTGAAGAAGATGACTCCCACCGAAGTGTTAGCTCACTCTGCAGTAGTTGGCAAGACTTTAGGAAGTTTCCAAGACCTCCAACCAAAGCCAAACCCTCATACTGAAATTTGTTCTATCTGTCGTCAGTTGGTGAGACATGGAGCCTTCGCTGAGACCACATGCCAAATACTGTTTGTTTGGTCGAAGTGTTTACTCATGAGGTGATCGATAAGACATGAAAAGCTTGCCATGATCTCACTTCGATGATGGTTTCTCTCACCGATGGGAACTCCTTAGTCACCAGGAAAATGGTTGAAGTGCTACCGATAGGAAACTACATGTAAATCCTGATCGTTGTGACAATCTCTAGGGTCTTGCTGATAGGCAACACAAACGCAGATTGAGCAAAATGCACTGGTAGTCAGCAAGACATTTTCAAGGTCTTGCCAATTATCTTCTTAGCTGATTTTTATGACCAACTAGACTGGGGAATGCATTTGAGCTGAGCTCCCTTGGCAAATACCATCCTGTGTAGGGTTTAATCCTGTATTCAACAAAGAAATCCATAGTAAAGATCATACAAATAGTAGTTAATTAATCAAAATCATCATTGAAACAAATCCTATGTCAGTAAGGCACCATTTAAATCTTCAAACAAAATGATCATACAAAATAATTCAAGCTTTAGGTCAACCCACAAAATCCAAGCGACGGAGGACTTTCAAAGAAATCTGAGACAAGCGAATTCCAGCGGCATAAACATGAAAGCACCCATTAGAAACTTAATCCGATCATTATCAATCAAGGAATAGCATGTGAGATCTCAAAATAGCATCAATTAATCGTACAATACATCATTATGTATTAACTAGTCCTACTACTCCATACCTCTTCACATTCCACTAGATCTAGGGGAAATCCATGCAGGATGGATTTCTATGAAGAGAGGAAAATCAGGAAAATCTAGTCCACGCAGAATTCTGTGAGGACCAAAAATCCCTAAACAACAGTGCTTAGCCAGAGTTCCAGCAAGATCTGAGAAAATCTGGGTGGGGGGGAAATCCCAAATTCAAGAGAAAACCCGATTTCTATATGAGGCAGAACCAAACTAAACCGAAAACACACCATCCTCCTTAAAGCTGGCAGAGGTAGAAATAAGTCAGGATGGGGATGAGAGACAAAATGGATAAAGAAGAATCAAGATCAAAACCAAACCTAGACCAGAAACTTTTTCAAGTTTCAGGTTTAGATTCCATTATGGTTCCAAGCCCGCTGAAAATAAAAAGAAAAGATGCACAAGGATGGAAACACCCAAGGCACAAGAGACAAAAACCAATAAAGACCAACAAAGCAAGATAAAAGGTGGGGTTGAACCCAGGATGGGATCCAAACGAGGAACTCGAAGAAAGCTAAACATTCTGAATCGGACCGGGACTTGACTTCGAGAAAGAACAAAGAACAAAGATAAAAAACGGTCGAAACCAAAACCAGGAATGGAACAAGACCAGAACCTAGAAGGAATTTCCAAGTTCGGTATTTGTTCCGATTCCACCTTTGACAGAACTAAAAAAAGAAAATTCCTAAGGCAGAAAACCAAAGGCCCAAGGGAAAAGACAAAAGGGGACCCATTCTGTTCCAGAACAAAATGGGGTGGTTATGCAAGGCATAACAGTACCTTCTAATCCACATTCCAGTAACAACAACCGAACCTATAGGGTATTCAATGTTTTCTCCATCTATAACTAGGGCCTCCAATTTCTTTTTGGCCTCAACACAACAACACAAGTAATATTTTGTTCCCGCTTCATTTTTTCATCTGCAATAATTGCATAAACTTTCCCTACATTGATATGTGCAGCAAATCTCTCAAAATTAGTCAACATTACAAATACACTACAAAGTATAACAATATGGAATTTCAAAAACTAAGCAAGCAAAAATATTACCTAGTTGAACTAAATCTAATACATGGTCAAAGTTGACTGATAATTCCATTTGTGTTAGTTCCAATGCCGTTGGAGGGTGATACATGTGAAGTGGGATGAGATAACTTGTCAACCATTTGTTAACCCACTCCCTTGACTCAATCACTCTAGGCTTGCATTTTACATGAAGAACAAAATTATGCCATCTTTTGTGTATGAATACTCCATGAACCTACATTTTAGCTAAGGAAAGAGTGTAGCTCACTTGATCCTATTAGTGTACAATCCTCATATGGTGCAATGTTAGTACCACCCATCAACTAATAATACCTACAAACTGAAGATGTACCTTCATTACCTAGACCCATCGAATCATTACACCACTTGACAATTGATCTTGCATTTTTCAACTTTGCACTATCTTTATACTTTAACACTTCTCATGCTAATGCTCTTTTCACACATGCTCTTGCACCATCATGCTCCCCCTTTCCATGCTTGGCCTCACAAAATTTCCACATATGTTGTACACCTATAATGACATGCATCCTACTCAACTACTAGAACTTGCACAAGTTCTTGAACTGTGCTACACAGTTATCCGACCATATTATATGTCAATCGTATGCTATGCCTCTTTGAGCCAAATCACTATAGAACATCTAGAAGCAATCTTGCACAAACTTTTAAGAATGCGTGCGATCATCACTAATATAAAAGTGATACTCCCTCAATACCCTCCTTTGGTCCTCTATACTATTAGCTGCATGAATGAATGTTATTTGCAAAAATATCAAAATCTATGTGGAGTTGTAATACTATGACTGCACCTCACGTTGTGGTTGTAAAGTGTAGTTCTCTACAAATTCAACCACTAATACTATGCTTCCAACTAGAGAGGTGTCCTTGCATAGCTTGAATTGTGTGTCCAACCATCGGGCTCTATGGGTATGCCTTGTATACTCATACACTATATTGTCACAAAACATGGACAAACTAATACATTGGAATCTTTTGAACAACCAAGTCATGCCTTTTTTCTTGAGACCCATCTTTTGTAGTGTATGCCACCATTTTATACTTCCCAAACTCTACTAGTTTATGTCCCACCTCATTTGTGCTTTCCATATGTTGACATACTATCATACGTTGCAAGCCATTGCAACGCTCAAATGAACCATCCAAGCATGATGTCCTATAGAATATTTGGCCATCCTCTATTTCACATAAAAAAAATTATCAGAACTCTCTTGAAGATTTTGGTGGAGCTTCTCTGCCACAATCCTGCAAAACATTGTTAGTATGCAAATCACAACATATAGAATGATAAACATCATAATGGCTAGAGAATTCAATATGTAGTCTATAGCAACAAGTAGTTCATGTGTGATTTATCTTGACATAAAAAGGTTTAAGAATTTCAAAAAATCCTTGACAAATACTAATCTAGGATAATCCATTTGAAATTTATGAAGAAATTGGGTTTGAGTCATATCCAAAAAATGCTTTGGATGTGGCTCACAGTTTCAACTACCAATTCAACTTCTTAACACATCCTTTTGATTTGAAGATGGCCTTGTGTTATTCTTCCAATACTCTTCAATTAGTGTTCTCAATGCCTCACCAACATTTTTATATTTTTGTGGTAGTCTCCCCAAGAATGCCCATAATTCATTTGAATCGGTGCCTTCAATTCTTTGTCACCTTTGAATGGCTTTTGATAAAGTTTTTCTATTAATTGTCATTTTTTCACTCATCTTTCTAATGAGATGAGCTCTCTTTTTTTGATTGCTTACCAAAGTCATGTAATGACACATTGTGTGACATTACTATCCTTTGAGCATGAGGTCTTACCCACACTCTCATGTGCATCCATTAGATTCTTCACAATAGTTTCACTCAATGCATTTGATGTTCTCAACCCAAGAGTCTTCGTGATGTCTCTATACTTTATACCCTGCATCATTTCAACAAATATTTGGCATCTTGTGGTCTCATTTATCCTTTCAAAGTAGAATTTCCAAATCTTATCAACATATCTTCTACAAATGTGTGCTGGAATCTTACCTTCCATGTGCTACAAAGTATCCTCATTAATATTAATCAAATAATTTGGCTTTCTACACAAAATTATAGGTGTTCTCCTAAGTAAATACATCTCAACATTAGGAATTTCATCAATATTTAATTGAGATGGGATAGATTGCATACCTTCGATCAATGGTGGAGTAGAAGACATACCTTGAGGTTCTCATGGGAATGATGGCATACCTTCTTCATCAAATCTGAGTGATGATATACTCTCAACTTGATATGCATTGGATGGTGTCCAACCATATTCACTTGTGATAGATGGTGTCCCTCCATATTCACTTGTGGTAGCTGGCATCCCTCCATATTCACTTGTGCTTAATGGTGTCTCTTCGTATTCACTTTCCGTAGAGGGTGTGTCTCCAACTACGGTATCTAAACCTATCTTAGCATGATGCTTTCGCATTCATGCCCTTTGTGCTACCAAATCTTGTTCTGTTTTTGATGTTTGAGGTTCCTCTTCAATTGGCTTGTTTTCATCAATAGTACCCAATTTCATCTTTTCACGATATGTTGCCACCCTTTCTCTCTCCTTTTCTTTTAAGATTTCATACTCTTTGTCTATTAGTTTATTCCTTCTTCGTTTCTTTGGCATGGCAGATAATTTTACCTATAGCATGGTAATGAGATGAATATTAATTCCTAAAGTATTTTTCCATTCAAATAGATGAAATATATTTCATTCAAGGCTTCATAAAAATACTTATAATCATCTTGTACAAGACTATTTCTATCATAGACAAAGGTGGTGTAGGGGTTGGTTTGTTGTTTCAGTTTGATCATTTTGAGTTGGTTGGAGTCTTTACCACCTAGGTTGCTACCACCCTTCCCCTACCTTCTCAACCCTACCCTATTGGCAAGCTAGTGGGGTGTTGGAAAGCTATCCCACTTATTAGCTTTTGAATGCAGTAGGGTTGAGAAGGTAGGGGCAGTGTATGGTTCATAGAAATGGGGTGGCACAGTGATTGGCACCCCATTTCTATGAGGCATATGCTTCCCCAACCTTCTCAACCCTACCACATTGGCAAGCTAGTGGAGTGTTGGTGTTAGCTCTCAAAATAGTAGGCTAAATGCCTCAAGAGGCTGCCAATCTCTTGATAAATTTTAGGGTAACAGAACAAGGTCAAGAGAACTCAACCTTCTACTATTTAGGTGCTACTAAACCTAGGTGGGTGAACCTTTTGAATTAAGCAGGTTTATCTTATGATTATCCCTCTGAATTTTCTTTGTCCATGATGGCAGATAACGGTGAACAAAACAAAAGAAAACTTGATAGCTACCTTCTGATCTAAATCCTAGGATGTTTAATTAATAGATATAAAGAAACTGAAATGGATTCAAATAGTGAAATACATAGACTAGTGCCTTGTTAGGTAGGCAGAGTCAAATGAGATCAAGATGAACAACACTCTCTAGATGAGATACAAATTATCTGGCATATGATCTATTCATAACTTGTATGAACATGCAATATTGTGACTACTAAGTTCTAATTTAATGATCCAAAATGAAATCTCTCTGATTATTGTGATCAATAAAAGGATTTAATCTTTACTTGAAAGAACCAATTGATTAATCACACGAATACAACAACTGTGTATTGATAAATTGAACATAAACTTGTTATGTCAACTTAAATAACCAAAAAAATCAAACATGGAGACAACTTAGCAGTATTTTTCATTTAATTCAATAGATAACTGACACCAGAAAAATGTAGCAACATCAACTAAATCTCATAAATACCTCCATTGTAAAAATCATGCAACAATAGCCTCTAATCTAATAATTTTATTTTAATGTATCTACTTGCAGTGTATTGAAAAATCTAATCTCTAGTGGTATCAATTAATAACATCATGCTTATATCTACTCCAGCATGAGAAAATATCGAAATAAAACATCATGTTGGCCCAGCACCAAATTTTGCCTCAAAATATGTTGGCCTACAACAATCACCAATTCAAATTCATGTCAACCACAGTGATGAATTTCTATTTTTACTAGCAAGAGAGTCGGTAGGACACATCGCAACCTGTGCCGAAGGCAATTCAAACATTTCATTCACAATCAACATAGTAGTCTGTTTGTCATACCAAAGCCCCATAGTGTTCCTTTGTTTCGTTATAGCCCACCACTATCATTGAGATGTCATATAGATTCATCAGGCTACGCTGAAGATCCTTTATCATTCATAGGTCGCCAACACTCCCGCCGAAATACAATTCCATTACACCTTCGCTAAGACAACATCTATTCGAGGAGAAGTCACATAGACAATTTTGAGTTTCACCGAAAGCCACCCTCCAACTTCATATTGCTGAGATCGGGCTATTGTTATGCCGAAAACAAGAAGTGTCACCATAGGTTATCGCCTTTGGGGAGACGTCCCAAAGACTAGGCCAAGCTTCACTGAAGACATCACTTATATTCAAGTCGCTGTAATGAATGACTTCCCCTGCTGACGGGCCCACCTAAATATGTATGTCGCTGAAATATTTTGAACTTGGCAAGATGTCCCAAAGAGTATATTGGGTTACACCGAAAGCCTTAGAATCATGTTTCCAAGAGGATACTAATCTCACACTCATATTCGTTAGTTTTGTTCATAGTCGCTATAGCTCATTGATCTCGGGGAAACCTTATGCAAACAATACAATATTACACCGAAGGCCTCGAAGTCAACCCAAGAACAAATGTGTTTGCCAAGACAAATTGGTTTTCACACCGATAGAGTCCACCTATCACTATAACTTGAAATTGTCGGTAAGATGCTATGCAGAGTGAAAAACTATACCGAAAGCTTCGTAGGCAACCAGTTCGTCAAAACACCACCGATCTCTCACTGAAAACCACATACATGAACCCCGTCAACAAGACACACTAAATTTTCCAAGACACTATAACGAAGCAACATTAGCCATATCAAAGGACCCTGAAGTGTCGGTCAGTATAACAATAGAAACACGTGACACTCTGCCGAAAGTAAAACCCTTTGCTAATAGAAAACCATTTTAAATCTCATTGCTAAGACATCTAGAATTTGGTGAAACATTAGCCTGACTGCCAAGACAAATACTAATAGAAGCCTCTGCAGTTGCCAACACGAGATAAATGTCATACCAACAACCTGGAGGATTATGAGAAAAATCAACATGTCAAAATATCAATTTTCTACAGTTCTAACAGTGGCTCCATCTGGAGATGAATGATAGTCAGATCATTGCAAGGATCCAAAATCTCTGGGAGAGAAAACTAGATAGGGAAACAACCAATGAGCAGCAAAGGAATGAATGGCAATGGAAATGGACAAGATACTAATGGAATGAATGTAAGATGGATGCAAGATGGAAGTCGAAATGGATGTAAAATGAATGCAAAATGGAAGCGAAGTGGAAATGAATGAAGACCTAAACTATTGTGCATGGAATATAATTTTAAAGAGGACCATCAAGAGTTTCCCATGCACTGGCAAACCTTAATCCTCTGTGATGCTCAAGAGAAGAAAAACTTCAAGAATTGCCCATGAACAGGCAATTCCTGATCTTCACCAACCATGTTTTGTAGATAGTATGAATCGTCGCCCCCTTTTCTGACAACTACAAATGGTCCCAGCCAAAGAGCTTCAAATTTACCATGCTTTCCCTTCTCCTAACACCTTGCATTCCACATTAAAACCAAGTCATTCTCTTCAAATTTTCTATTCTTTGCCTTCTTATCAAATAGATATTTCATCTGTTCCTATAACTTCATGTTTTGACTTTGGGCCTCTCTTCTTACTTCATCAAGTTCAGCAAGTTGTTCCATTCTATCTTCCATAGGCTCAAGAACTTCCAAATCTTCTTGTAAAACAAACTTATAGACTAGTAACAAGTTCTGCAGGGGCATCCTGGCCTGTGCTCCATACACTAATTCAAATGGTGATTTTCCAATTTCCTTCTTCATAGTGATCCTATCAACCCACACAACGAATTTTAGCTTTGAATCCCAAGCTCTCTTATTATGTTCCAACATCCATTTTATAATCTTTAAAAGACTTTTATTGCTAGACTCTGCTTGACCATTGGCTTGTGGATGATAAGGAGCTACATAAGAAATAATAATGCCATACCTTTCACAAAAACTTTTGAATTCATCTGATCTGAAGCACATACCATTTTCTATGATTATCTTCAATGGAACACCAAATCTGGTGATAATATTGTCCATCAAGAAGTTATTTACTACCTTACTTGTAGCCTACTTGGTTGGAATCACCTCCACCCACTTTGTAAAATAATCAGTGGCAACTAATATCCATCTATGTCCTCCACTTGACCTCTCTTGTATCTCTCCAATGAAATCAATTCCCCATTGATGAAAAGGGGCATCAACTTGCAAAGGTCAAAGTGGCAAAGCACCCTGATACTTCAATCTACTAGAAAACTTTTTACAAGCTTCACACTTCCTCGCCTATGTAAAGGAATCATTAAAAACTTTTGGCCAATAATACCCAACCTTGAGAATCTTGTGTGTAGTTGTCTTTGCTGAGTAGTGACCTCCACAAACTCCTTCATGCATTTCACTTTGAACATGCTTGGCCTACGATTCATCCAAACATAATAGTAATACGCCACCTCTTTTTTTCCAAAACAAATCTCCATCAATGAAAACATACTTTGATGCATGTAACTTCAAATTTTTCTTTTGGCTATCACTTAGCCCATCTGGACACTTCATGTATTTAAGATAATGCATAACATCAGTATACCATGGAGTGTGCTCAATGCTTGCAATTGTAGCCCCTTCTTCAACATTACAAATTTGATTTGCCTCAATATTGGTTTTTTCCATCAATCTTGCCAAACCTTGGCCTCTAACCAGCTTAGTGATTTGTATTTCCATGTCAAACTCTTGAATATTGTTGATCCATCCCTGTGACTTTAGATTGTGTTAAAATATCTTTGACAACAGCACGAGGGACATAAGCAATCACTTTGGTTCCTACAAGATATGGTCTGAATGCTTTTACGGCTTTTACCAACACAAATGCTTGCTTTTCCATAATGTCATACTTCAATTCAGACCCTTGTAATGATTTACTAAAGAAAGACACAGGTTGTTCATAACCATCATCATTTTTTTGTAACATGCTACGCCCTTAATATTATGGTACATTGGGTTATGAATAGTCAGCTTGTGGCTATCTTAACTCTCTACTGAGTCATATTATCATTAGTATATTGTTATTTAGTTGTTTAGGTCGGCCTAAGTCTTATATAGGTGTGTCTAAGTTAGCCTAGGTGATATACTTGGCATAAATAGGTATATATAGGAGGTTGTGAGTCTTATTTGATCATCAAGTGTGAAGTGTGTTCTCATTAGAGATATTTGGAGGTTTTCCCCCTCGAAGTGGCTTGTTATTCTCAGTTATTATCAAGTATTTGCAGCATATTTCATGTCATATTCTTCTATTGTGCAAGTTATTTCATAACATAACATAACAACGGCAATAGTATGCATTGAGGGAAAAGAAAAAATCTGAAAAGGCTTTGCAAAATTTGGAGACTTAAGCACAGGAGATTCTTTGATAGCCCTCTTGATGGACATAAAAGCATCCACAGCTTCAGCAATCTAGTCTATTTTTTGTCCTTTCTTCAACATTTTAGATATGGGCTTAATGATCTCAGCAAAATTAGAAACAAATCTTCTGACAAAATTAATTTGACCAAAGAACGATTGTATTGCCTTGACAATTTTAGGAATAGGGATTTTATCAATAGCTTCAACTCTCTCAGGATCTATTTTAATTCCTTATTTTGAAACAATATGACCCAAGAGTTTACCTTCTGTAACTGCAAAATGACACTTCTTTGGATTTAAACTAATACCATATTCAAGAGCTTTAATAAATACCTTTTCAAGATGTTGCACATGATCTTTGGCCTTCTTCGAGTAAGCATTCAAGTCATCTTGATACACCATCATGATAATGTTAATCAAATCAGAAAATGCAACATCCATGGCTCTTTGGAAAGTCACTCCAGTATTAGTGAGACCAAATGGCATTTTTCTGTATACATATGTTCCCCAAGGAGTAGTGAATGATGTCTTGTATTGCTCAGATTCCTTGACTTTGACCTGATTGTATCTAGAAAATCCATCCATCATAGACAATAACTCACACCCTGTCACTTTATGCAGTATGGCTTCCATATTTGGTAGAGGATAATTATCCTTAAAAGATGCCATGTTCAGATTTCTAAATTCAACACACAATCTGATGTCACCATTCTTCTTTCTTACAGGAACTAGATTTGAAACCCAGGTTGAATGTCTAATTGGTTTAATGATTCCTCCCTCCCTGAGCTTAGTTAATTCCTCCTTCATTTTAGGCTCCAGTATTGGATTTATTGGTCTTTGCTTCTACCTAAAAGGCTTGGCGTCTGGCTTTAGTGGTATTTCATGCTAGAATAAATCTTCCTTGTATTCTTTTAGATCTTCATATGACCAAGCAAAAACATCTTTGTACTTTCTCAGGAATTCTATCAGCATTCTTCTAATTGTAGGGCTAATCTTCTTTCCAATGTAAACCTTTCTTGGTGCTATGTCAGTCCCCAAGTTAATTTCTTCAACATCTTCCTTTCTAATTGGTGTCTGCTTCATTAGAGATCTATCATTTCCATCATATACCCTTTCCAATGCCACTAGACCCTTGGGCAATTTATTGTTTTGAGCTGTAAGATCTCCTTGCCAAGCACAGTTTGTTTGCCATCTACTTCTTTGACAAAAGCATTGAAATCATTCTCCTGAGCTTCATACTGATCCACACAATGAAGAAATTTCAAAAGATCATCATCATCATTGAAAACTTTCCAGCTATAAATGTTATCAGGAACAGTAGGCCTCGTCTTGAACTCAATCTGTGATACACCAACCAGTGTGATATCATCTATTTTCAATGCTACATTTGCTAAAAAATCATCCATTATATTTTTTGTCCTGTCAATCCACTCAATTGAAAAAGCATCAAATAATTCAATTGTGTCCCTTATAGCATTCCTATATTGTTTTAATCTTTTGTGCTTTGCTACATATTTTGATTTAAGCTGTGAAACAACCAACTCAGAATCACCCAAAATAGCTAGCAACTTAATCTTGTGTTTCACAGCTATGTTCAAACCTATCAGTAAAGCTTCATATTCTGCCACATTGTTTGTACATTTGAATGCTAACAGGAAAGAGTATTTAAAATTAATACCTCTAGGTGAAACAAATACAATCCCAGCTCCATTACCTTCTTGGCTATAGGCTCCATCAAAATACATCTTCCATATACCATTGCAATCAAGTGCAACATGTTTCTCAATTGGGTCACTATTCATTAATTTTGGCTGAGCTGGTTCAATCTTAAAACTCCCCAGGTCAACATCACAAAAACAATTAATCTGTTCTTGTGGCACACTTTCAACAAGTTGGTTCATTCTTGGCTCTCTGTATAATTTGACCTCCTAACCATTAACTGGTATAGTAGCATAAGATAAATCAAATTGAACATTCCCACCTACAGCTGCAGTCCACTGTCTTGACAAGAGCATCCCAAATTGAGGAGTATCAATAACTATTATGTCTATATTATATGTTTTCTGTGGATATGTGGCCAATTTGACCTCAACATCTTTTATAATACCAACTACAGGAACAAGTCGATTATCCATAGCATAACACTTCCCTTCACATGTATCAACCCACACACCAAGCTATTTCATTACTCCTACTGGCATAATGCTTATAGCAGCACCAGAATCTATCATACAATTCCTCAGTAAATTGTTATTTATTAGCAATGTGGTAAAGAAGGGATCCACTTGTGGGGAGGTTGTTAAAACATCACCTAGATAGACCTCTGAATTATTTATCTTTTCCTGCCTAGTGACTTCTTCAGAAATCATATGTTTTTCATTCCCATTTGTAATCAAGTTAATAGCACTATCTCTGTACTCCTTAATTTTCATCAATTCAAGTAATGGAATAGACATTTTTACCTGGGATAACACTTGGGTGAAATCAAAAGAAGAACCCTTCGTCTTAACAATCTTCCTTTGTTCTAGCACTTCTCCTTTGCTTTCCTCTTTTTCTGTTTTACTAGGCTAATCAGACCTTTGCAGTTCCTTGTGTAATTCTGCAACTTTCTATTCTTGGTCAGACTTCTTTTCAATTTTACCATGCTGCTTGTTTTTTGGCTTCTTTACAGTTTCCTATGTTGCCTTTTGGTCTTTTATAAAAATTCTCCTAGGAACCCCATCTTGCTCATCTACTTTTCTATTTCTCAACCAGTATTGACTTCTAGCTTTCTCAACCGCAGCAATAGTAATCCTTTCAATTTCATCTTTAGCTAGTCTTCTAACACTACATTGATTAGGTGCCTCAACAGAATGTGGCTCTGTGTAATCTTCATTAGAATCATAAAAGATCTGCTATTCAGCCATATGAACATTATATTTCTGATTTGAAATATCATATTCATAACCTTCATCTTCTGAAGATGAGTTTCTTTCCTCAGCATGGTGAAGAATATTTGAAGTCAAATATACTTTGTGGTCTTTTCCATCATTTTCTATCAACATTCCCTCCTCTTGCATCTTTTGAGCTACAACACAATAGTCTGGAGAATGTGGCTGATTACAAACTTCAAAAAAGTAACTATTACTCACCATGTAAGTCCCTTTCTTGCTCAATGGATCTGGAGTTTCTTTATTTTTGGGCCTAGCTACCATAGGTTTCCCACCTTTCTAGTCTACATTGTAAGGCATATCATGCAGCCTTGGCCTTTCATTTTTGTTTTCACTTTTTTATGTGTTCTCTTGTCTGTACTAAAAGTTATTTTGCTGGGGAGGCCTCGGGTTGTCTCTTTTATTAGTTACACTAGCAGCCTTCTTGTTATTTTCAATTGTCAATACAACTTTTTGTGCTTTAGCCAAGTCTCTTGGAAATCTATTTCTCAGTTCGTACCCTATTTTGGGTTCAAATGCACTTAAATAAATACTCAATGCAGCAGAGTCTGACAACCTTGATCCAAGAGGGGCTTTAGTATGCAACTTGTTGAATATGCAGTTGAAATCATAAATTGAATCATTTTGATTTTTTTGAATCCTTACCAATTCATGAAGAGTTGCATCTAGAGCATTTTGATTCCCATATTGTTCTAAGAATTTGTCTTGAAATGCTTGGAGAGAAATAATTGAATATGTTGGCTAGCTATTAAACCAATCCCTAGCATCTTCAATAAGTGACATCATAAACAACCTCATGTGCAAATCTTCATATGACATACCTATGTCTTGAATGGCCACATTGAAATTCCTTAGATGCTCTTCAGTAGTGATTGCATTACTCCCTGTAAACTTGGGAATCATACCTCTCTAGCTACTATCCATAGGGTAAGGGCATGGATTGAGACCTGCCAAATCAAACTGCCTGACCATCACTGTGTATTGGTGAGGGGGAGGGATAGGTGGATATTGATACTGATGTAAAGGATGTGCATTATGCTGAGGGATGTGATGCTAACTAGGAGGGGGATGCACATTCGCATGCTATTTGGGAATATGAGGTGGTTGATTTGGCTGCCTGTAGTGATTCCCTATCTGATGTTGAGGAGAATTTTTCTGATTGGAGGACCCTGCACCATGATCACCTTGCTTGTGAGGTGGAACATATTTTGAACCACCAACTGTTTGATTAGTAATTTGGGCTTTTTGTAATTTAGCCTCTAGCTCCCTTATTCTCTTCTCTTTATGTTCCAACAGTGCTTTTGCTTCATTTGGAAGCTCATGATCAGCAACAATATTTTGGCTACTCTTCATCTTCTGATCATATTCATGTTGAATTCTAAGTCATTCAATCTCAATTCTAGCTTCAAATTCAGCCTGCTTCTTAGCTTCAAGCTCAGCCATTTCCTGAGGATTGTAAAATGGATTTACTTGCTCTTTAGGGGTACAGGGATCTATACCTAAATTATCTCTCCATGTGTCATAACGATCATAAGTCTCAAGATGTGCACTAAATGTTTTATCTTTATCTGTCATGCACATATCTTCATTTATTCCTTTTCCCTTATCAGCTCTATCATCTTTATGTGTCCACTTACTGCTGCCAGCAGGAGCTCTAGTATGACCTCCCCTGTACTAAGATCTTCTTCCATTCAAGATGAACAACTATAAAAATTATGTTAGATTCGCCACTCAATTTTATCAAAATGAGAAAAATGTTAGATATTTCTAATTCCCGGCGGAGTCTGTGCAATAATTCTGACTCTATATGTAAGGCTTTGATTCTAATTGTTTCCCCAGCGAAGTCACCAATTTGTTAGCTCTAAAAAATGTAGGCTAAATGCCTCAAGAGGCTGCCAATCTCTTGATACATTTTAGGGTAACAGAACAAGGTCAAGAGAACTCAACCTTCTACTCTTTAGCTGCTACTAAACCCAAGTGGGTGAACCTTTTGAATTAAGTAGGTTTATCTTATGATTATCCCTCTAAATTTACTTTGTCCACGATGGCAAATAACGGTGAACAAAATGAAAGAAAACTTGATAGCTACCTTCTGATCTAAATCCTAGGATGTTTAATTAATAGATATAAAGAAAATGAAATGGATTCAAATAGTGAAATACAAAGACTAGTGCCTTGTTGGGTAGGCGGAGTCAAATGAGATCAAGATGAACGACACTCTCTGGATGAGATACAAAATATCTAGCATATGATCTATTCATAACTTGTATGAACATGCAATATTGTGACTACTAAGTTCTACTTTAATGATCCAAAATGAAATATCTCTGATTACTATGATCAATAAAAGGATTTAATCTTTACTTGAAAGAACCAATTGATTAATCACATGAATACAACAACTGTGTATTGATAAATTGAACATAAACTTGTTATGTCAACTTAAATAACCAGAAAAATCAAACATGGAGACAACTTAGCAGTATTTTTCATTTAATTCAATAGATAACTGACACCAGAAAAATGCAGCAACATCAACTGAATCTCATAAATACCTCCATTGTGAAAATCATGCAACAATAGCCTCTGGTTTGATAATTTTATTCTAATGTATCTACTTGCAGTGTATCAAAAAATCTAATCTCTAGTGGTATCAATTAACAACTACATCATGCTTATATATACACCAGCATGATAAAATATCAAAATAAAACATCATGTCGGCCCAACACCAAATTCGGCCTCAAAATATGTCGGCCTGCAACAATCACCAATTCAAATTCATGTCAGCCACAGTGATAAATTTATGTTTTTACCTGCAAGAGAGTCGGCAGGACACATCGCAACCTATGTCGAAGGCAATTCAAACATTTCATTCACAGTCGCCGTAGTAGTCCATTTGTCATACTGAAGCCCCATAGTGTTCCTTTATTTTGTTATAGCCAACCACTATCGTTGAGATGTCATGTAGATTCATCGGGCTACACCGAAGATCCTTTATCATTCACAGGTCACCAACACTCCCGCCAAAATACAATTCCAATACACCTTCGCTAAGAAAACATCTATTCGAGGAGAAGTCACATAGACAATTTTTAGTTTCACTGAAAGCCACCCTCCAACTTCATATCGCTAAGACTGGGCTATTGTTATGTCAAAAACAAGAAGTGTCACCATAGGTTATTGCCTTCGGGGAGACGTCCCAAAGACTAGGCCAAGCTTCACTGAAGACATCACTTATATTCAAGTCACTGCAATGAATGACTTCCCCTGCCAATAGGCCCACCTAGATATGTATGTCGCTAAAATATTTTGAACTTGGCAAGATGTCCCAAAGAGTATATCGGGTTACACCAAAAGCCTTAGAATCATGTTGCCAAGAGTATACTGATCTCACACCGATATCCATTAGTTTTGTTCATAGTCGTTATAGCTCATTGCTCTTGGGGAAACCTTATGCAGACAATACAATATTACACTAAAGGCCTCAAAGTCAACCTGAGAACAAATGTGTTCGCCAAGACAAATTACTTTTCATGCCGACAGAGTCCACCTATTGCTATAACATGAAATTCTCAGTGAGATGCTATGCAAAGTGAAAAGCTATACTGAAAGCTTCAAAGGAAACCCGTTCATCAAAACACCACCGATCTCTCACCGAAAACCACATACATGAACCTCATCAGCAAGACACACTAAGTTCGCCAAGACACTATAACGAAGCAACATTAGCCATACCGATGGACTTTGAAGCGCCGGTCGGTATAACAATAGAAACACGTTGTGACACTGTGCCGAAAGTAAAATGCTTTTCCAATAGAAAACCATTTAAATCTCATCACTAAGACATCCATAATTTAGTGAAACATTAGCCTGACCGCCAAGACAAATACCGATAGAAGCCTCCGCAGTTGCCAACATGAGAGAAATGTCATTCCAACAACTTGGAGGATTATGAGAAAAATCAACATGTGAAAATATCAATTTTCTATAGTTCTAACAGTTGGAAAGCTAGCTCACTCACTAGCTTTCCAATGTGGTAAGGTTGAGAAGGCAGGGGCAGTGTATGCCTCATAGAAATGGGGTGCCATGGTGATATAAGGTAGGGGCAGTGTATGACTCAAAGAAATGGGGTGCCACAGTTATGCATACCATCGTGGCACCCCATTTCTATGAGGCATATGTTGCCCCTACCTTCTCAGCCCTACCACATTGGCAAGCTAGTGGAGTGTTGGAAAGCTATCTCACCCACTAACTTGCCAATGCAATAGGGTTGAGAAGGTAGGGGCATCATATGCCTCATAGAAATGGGGTGCCATGGTGATGTACAGGCCCATTTCTATAAGCATACACTACCCCATACATCACCATGGCACCCCATTTCTATGTGGCATACGTTGTCCCTACCTTCTCAACCCTACCGCATTGGCAAGCTAGTGGAGTGTTGACAAGCTATCTCACTCAATAGCTTGCCAATGCGGTAGGGTTGAGAAGGTAGGGACATCGTATGCCTCATATAAATGGGGTGTCACGGTGATATATATGTGTGTGTGTGTGTGTGGTAGGGTTGAGAAGGTAGGGACAGTGTATGCTTCATAGAAATGGGGTGTCGTGGTGATAGTGTATGCCTCATAGAAATGGGATGTCGCAGTGATATATATCACCATGACACCCCATTTCTATGAGGCATACACTATCCCTACCTTCTCAACCCTACTACATTGGCAAGCTAATCGAGTGTTGGCAAGCTAGCTCACTCACTAGCTTGCCAATGCAATAGGGTTGAGAAGGTACGAGCAGTGTATGCCTCATAGAAATGGGGTGCCACTGTGAGAAGATAGGGGCAGCATATGCCTCATAGAAATGGTGTTTCACAGTGATATGTATCACTATGGCACCCCATTGTATACTACCATGGCACCCCATTTCTATGAGGCATACATTCGCCCTACCTTCTCAACCCTACTGCATTGGCAAGCAAGTGAAGCATTGGCAAGCAAGCTTATTCACTAGCTTGCCAATGCAGTATGGTTGAGAAGGTAGGGGTAGCATATGCCTCATATAAATAGGGTGTCACAATGATTACATCACTGTGAAACCCCATTTCTATGAGGCATATGTTGCCCCTACCATGTCAACCATTTCTGAGACCGGCCTGAACACATAGTTTTAAGGTTTGAAACTCATTTAAAATGGTGTTTTGACCCATTCATCTCACTGTTATAACTCTAACTTGAGGAATGGATCTACAACATCACTCAAAAGGTATGGGAATATTGAGTGTGTGCAGGGAAGGTCAAGATTTGAGCTGGGCATGAAGCCCTAGAATGAAATTTGGTGTTTTCCATGTGAATTTGAGAGGTTTTAACATGTTAAAGTGAGTATTGTGTTAGGGAAGCATTGTTTCTTGTTGAATTGAGTTTTTTTAGGCCATTTTAGACCTGTTTGAGGTGGTGGAATGTTTTGATAAGGTTGGGAAGTGTATTTTCCAATAAGCCCTAAGTTATTTGGCTTAAAAAGAGGGTTTTGGTTTTTGCATCTTGGTGGATGAAATTCTAAGAACTAATTATGAATTCTTTGGTTTGAATACATATAAATTTCTACCCACATGTGTTTGGAGGTTTTAGTCAAGTTTCAAGATAAGTTTCTTTGCTAAAAGTGTCATAATTTGAGGCCTAGTTGGTGTAGAAAGCTTGATTTGAGAAAGTTACAAAGTAACCAATAGTGTTTTGTTAGCATGTGATTGTGTACCCTAAAGGGTCCTTGAAATGGTTCAAGTATTGGTATAAAATAATCTTATCGATAAGAAATACCTGATTGAATGAGTTGGAAATGCTACAAGGAAGAGTGTTGATTTGGTGAAAAGTGAAGAGTTTTGAGAATTGTGACTTGTGAATTGTTTTTGTTGGTTGATTTTTTGTGTTTAGTTGTGTTGCAGGACATCCCTTGGTTGCATCACAATTCAAATGCTTTGTCCATGCTTCCATTTTGAGCCATGATTGCAAGATAGGTTGCACCTTTCCCCATGTTACTAACTTAGCCTTCAATAAAGAGTCTTCTAACAGTGGAGAGAAGGGTTAGAATCCCTTGTAGGTAGACTAATCAAGGAAACATTTAAAATATATCACAAATAAAACTGATGAGGTAGGTTTAGTGATGAGGTAAATTTAGAAATAGAAATGAAAACCAAAATAGTTTCTAAGATCTATCAATGTGGGAGGAGTATATTCCAATTTTTTAGAGAGATGTATGGAAAATTTTGTAGCATACACAAGGCAATGGGCTACTTGGTATAATTGTTTGACAAAATACCTCAATGAAAGCTTTGGAGAGTGGTATGCACTTCCATAATAAAGGATTGAGAAATGATGTTTTATTTCACTTCCTTAAAATGCATGTCATATATATGCGTATACAAAATGTGGAAGCATACACAAGGTAATTCAATTGTTAAATAACAAAATTCCTCAAAGAGATGCGGTTTAAAAATGTAATTGGAAAGTGTATAAAATTGTGTAATTTAAAATGTGCATTGACAACCTAAGGTTATAATGACAAACAAACAATGATCAACATGGAATATGAAAAATAACAAAAATGAAAGGAAGCCATAATAGAATGAAAGAAAATGTGTAAAGACTTCACATACCTAAAAAACCAGACTTTCAAATGGAGGAGTTCAACCCAATTATGTAGTCTTAGCTTCTTCTTTCTTCAAACTCCTCAACAATTTGACTTTTTCAAAAGCTTGTTCCCCTCCAAACTTCAATTGTATATCAGTTTTCAATGGAATTCAAATTTGAATTGATATTATGTCTTTCAATGTGAAAACTCTATTATTTCATGCAAAGGTGGTATAAAGATCATGAAAAAGGTGGTGGAATGTGAAAAACATGTGTGCACACTTCACAACATCATCAAATATCTACTTTTTTCTAGAGCACACGTAGAACTAGGAGAATATGTAGAATGTGGGCCTTGGGATCATAGGTATATTGATTTTTTTACCATTTTTAGTGCAACACAAAACATGCTCACATTATTTCTTCCGAAAATAGCCATATCTCTACTTCTTCAAAATGTACTCACATTATGAGAAAGTTGGTTTTTAAATAGATTTATTTTCTCTCTCTATGTCTATACCCTATATATCATAATTATATCTCTCTTCCCTCTACCCTTATACCCTAATTCTATCTCTCTTCCTTCTACCCTCTACCCTTAACCCTTAAACCCTCTATCTCTCCCCCACTCCCTCCCTCTCTCTCTGTCTCCCTCGTCTCTCAACCCCTACCCCCTCTCCCTCTCTCAACTACCTCTCACTCCTCTCTCACTCACTCACTCTCTCTTTCTCACTCACTCACTCACTCCCTCTCTCTCACTCACTTACTCTCCCCCACTCCCTCCCTCTCTCTCTTGAGTCTCTCCCTCATCTCTCAACCCCAATACCCTCTCCCTCTCTCAACTCCCTCTCTCTCACTCACTCACTCATTTGATCTCTCTCACCTCTACCCTAAACCCTTATATCCTCTATCCTATACCCTCTATCTCCCTCCCATTCCCTCCCTCTCTCTCTCTAGTTTCTCCCTCATCGCTCAACCCCTGTACCCTCTCCCTCTCTAAACTCCCTATCACTCACTCACTCATTCAATCTCTCTCCCCTCTACCCTTTACTCTTAACCCTCTACCCTCTATCTCTCTCAATTCTCTCCCTCCTACCCACTCTCCCTCACTCAAGTATCTCTTTCTCACTCAATCACTCACTCACTCCCTCTCACTCCCTCTCTCTCACTCACTCACTCTCTCCCACTCCCTCCCTCTCTCTCTTTATCAAGACTCTCCCTCGTCTCTCAAACCCTATACCATCTCCCTCTCTCAACTCCCTCTCTCTCACTCACTCACTCCTTCAATCTCTCTCCCCTCTAACATAAACCCTAAACCCCTATGCCATCAACCCTTAAGCCCTAATTATGTCTCTCTCCCCATCTACCCTCTACCCTATCTCTCTCCCACTCCCTCCCTCTCTCTCTCTCGATTCTCTCCCTCATATCTCAAACACTATACCCTCTCCCTCTCTCAACTCCCTATCACTCACTCACTCACTCACTCACTCATTCAATCTCTCTCCCATCTACCCTCCACCCTTAATCGTAAACCCTAAACCCTTAACCCTAAACCCTTAACCCTTAAACCTTAAACCATAATCCCTTAAACCTAAAATACTCTACTATTAACCCTCAACCCTCTATCTCTCTCAATTATATACCTCATACCCACTCTCCCTCACTCAAGTATCTCTCTCTCAATCACTCACTCCTATCTCTCTCCCCTCTACCCTTTACCCTTAAACCCTCTACCCTATAAACCCTTAAACACTCAACCCTAAACACTAAAACCTCAACCCTTAAACCCTCTACCCTCTACCCTCAATCCTCTAACCTCTACCCTCAACCATAATCCCTCAACCCTTAAACCCACTTAGTAAAATCTCTACACTAATCCCTCAACCCTCTTGACCCTTAATCCCTCCACCCTCTACCCTCAACCCTAATCCCTCAACCCTTCAACCCTAATCTGTCAACCCCTATACCCTCTACCCTATACATTGGACACTCGACCCTAATCCCCCAACCCTATACACTCAATCCTCTACCCTCAACCTTAAACACTCAACCCTTATACCCTCTACCCACTACCATCTATCCTATAAACCCTTAAACACTCAACCCTAAACCCTAAACCTTCAACCCTTAAACCTTAAACCCTCTACCCTCAATCCTCTACCATCTACCCTCAACCCTAATCTCTCAACCCTTAAACCCTCTACCCACTACCCTCTACCCTATAAACCCCTAAACACTCAACCCTAAAACCTCAACCCTTAAACCCTAAACTCTTAAACCCTCTACCCTCTACCCTCAATCCTCTACCCTCTACCCTCCTCTACCCTAATCCCTCAATCCCAAACCATAAACCCTTAAACCTTTAAACACTCAACCCTAACCCTCAACCCTCAACCCTTAAACCATAAACCATTAAACCCTCTACCCTCAACCCAATACCCTCTACCCTAAACCCTAATCCCTCAACACTAATCCCTCAACTCTTACACCCTTAAATCCAAGAAAACTCCCTACCATAATCTGTAAACCCTCAACCCTTAAACCCTCTACCCTCAACCCTTAAACCCTAATCCCTCAACCCCTATACCCTCCACCCTATACATTGGACCCTCAACCCTAATCCCTTGACCCTATACCCTATACCCTCAATACTCTACCCTCAACCCTTGACCCTCAACCCTTAAACCCTAAACCCTTAAACCCTCTACCCTCAACCCAATACCCTCTACCCTAAACCCTAATCCCTCAACACTAATCCCTCAACCCTTACACCCTTAAATCCAAGAAAACTCCCTACCCTAATCCATAAACCCTCAACCCTTAAACCCTCAACCCTCAACCCTCAACCCTTAAACCCTAATCCCTCAACCCCTATACCCTCCACCCTACACATTGGACCCTCAACCCTAATCACTCAACCCGATACCATATACCCTCAATCCTCTACCCTCAACCCTCTACCCTCAACCCTCAACCCTCAACCCTTAAACCCTCTACCCTCTACCCTACCCCTACCCTATACATTAAACCCTCGACCCCAATTCCTTCAACCCTCAACCCTTAATCCCTCAACCCTCAACCCTTAAACCCTCTACCCACTACCCTATACCTATAAACCCTTAAATACTCAACCCTAAACCCTAAAACCTCAACCCTAAACCCTAAACCAAACGCTCTACCATCCACCCTCAATCCTCTACTCTCTACCCTCAACCCTAATCCCTCAACCCTTAAACCCTTAAACCCACTTAGAAAACTCTCTAACATAATTCCTCAACCCTCTTGACCCTTAATCCTTCAACCCTTCAACCCTAATCCCTCAACCCCTATACCCTCTACCCTATACATTGGACCATCAACCCTAATCCCCCAACCCTATACACTCAATCCTCTACCCTCTACCCACTACCCTCTACCCTATAAACCCTTAAACCCACTTAGTAAACTCTCTACCATAATCCCTCAACCCTAATCCCCCAATCCTATACCCTCAATCCTCTACCCTCAACCTTAAACCCTCAACCCTCAACCCTTAAATCCTCTACCCTATATATTAAACACCAAACCCTCAATTCTCAACTCTTAACCCTTAATCCATCAATCCTCAACCCTCAAAACCTAAAACCTCAACCCCAATACCCTCTACCCTATACATTAGACTCTTAACCCCAATCCTTCAACCATATGTACCCTCAACCCTAATCCCTCAACCCTACAATTCCTCAACCCTATACCCTCTATTATCAACCCTCTATCCTATACATCGGATCCTCAACCCTCATATACCTATGTCCCCCCTCCTCTTCTCTCCTTATCTCTATACATCCATCCCTCCTTCTCTACCCTAATCCCTCAACCCTAAACCCTAAACCCTTAAACACTCAACCCTAACCCTCGACCCTAAACCCTGAAACCCTCTACCCTCAACCCAATACCCTCTACCCTAAACCATAATCCCTCAACACTAATCCCTCAACCCTTACACCCTTAAATCTAAGAAAACTCCCTACCATAATCCCTAAATGATCAACTCTTAAACCCTCAACCCTCTACCCCCAACCCTTAAATCCTAATCCCTCAAACCCTATACACTCCACCCTATACATTGGACCCTCAACCCTAATCCCTCGACCCTATACCATATACCCTCAATCCTCTACCCTCAACCCTTGACCCTCAACCCTTCACCCTTAAACCCTCTCCCCTCTACCCTCTACCCTATACATTAAACCCTCAACCCTCAATTCTCAACCCTCAACCCTTAATCCCTCAAGCCTCAATCCTTAAACCGTAAACCCTCAATCCCTATACCCTCTACCCTTTACATTGGACCCTCAACCTAATCCTTCAACCATATACCCTCAAACCTATACCCCAAACCCTCTACCCTCAACCATAAACCCTTAACCATAAACCCTTTAACCCTAAACCCTTAAACCTTCTACCCTATACTCTCAACCCAATACTCTCTACCATCAACCCTAATCCCTCAACCTTCTTCAACCTCCCTAAAACCCTTAAACCCTAATACCTTGTGAAACCATCAACCCTATAGGTCCTCCACCTTAATCCCTCAACCCCTATCACTTTCTCTCTATATATAAATCTTACCTCTCCCTCCCCCCTCTATCCTACCCTCTCTAATTGTCTCTATCTACCCTCTCCCTCTTTCTACATACCTCTTGTTCAATCAATCCCTACCACCCTCTATTGCTCCCTCTATCTATCTATCTCTATATCTCTCCCACTCTCTCCCACTCCCTCTCTCTCCCTCTCTCCCATGTCTCTCCCTCCCACACCCCTCTCTCTCTCAGGTCTCTCCCGCTAGCAACCTACCTAGGTAACTCTCTCTCTCTCCCCCCTCTCTCTATCTATCCCTCCCACCCTACCTAGATAAGATCCTCTCAACCCATCCCCCTATTTATCTCCCTCTATTAGGTCACTCCCTCAACCTCTCCCTCTCTCAAGTCTCTCACTCACACTACCTCTCTCTCCCACTTTGTCCCTCTCTCACTCCCTCTCACTACCTATCTCTCAAGTCTCCCTCTCACCCCCCTCATACTCTCAAATCTCTCTCTTTGGCACCCTACCATCTATCCTATACCCTATACCCTAATTATATCTCTCTCCCCTCTACCCTCTACCCTCAAACCTTAAAACCTAATCCCTAAACCCCTATACCCTCCACCCTATACATTGGACCCTCAAACCTAATCCCTTGACCCTATACCCTATACTGTCAATCCTCTACCCTCAACGTTGAACCCTCGACCCTCAACCCTCGACCCTTAAACCTTAAACCCTTAAACCCTATACCCTCTATCCTCTACCCTATACATTAAACCCTCGACCCTCAATTCTCAACCCTCAACCCTCAATCCTTAAACCCTAAACCCTAAACTCCTACACCCTCTACCCTTTGCATTGGACCCTCAACCTAATTCTTCAACCATATACCCTCAAACCTATACCCTCAACCCTCTACACTCAACTCTAAACCCTTAAACATAAACCCTTTAACCCCCCTTAAACCTTATACCCAATACTCTCTATCATCAACCCTAATCCCTCAACCCTCAACCATTAAACCCTAATACCCTAGAAACCATCAACCCTATAGGTCCTCCACCCTAATCCCTCAACCCTAAACCCTCAACCCCTATTTCTTTCTCTCTATCTATACATCTCACCTCTCCCTCCCTCCCTCTCTCCTACCCTCTCTAATTATCTCTATCTACCCTCTCCCTCTTTCTATGTACCTCTTGTTCAATCGATCTGTATCACCCTCTATCACTCCCTCTATCTATCTCTCTCTATCTCCCTCCCACTCTCTCCCATTCCCTCTCTCTCCCTCTCTCTCATGTCTCTCCCTCCCACCCCCTCTCCCTCTCAAGTCTCCCCCTCTGGAAACCTACCTAGGTAACTCTCTCTCCCTTCTCTCTATCTATCCCTCCCACCCTACCTAGATAAGTCCCTCTCACTCCACCCCCCTCTTTCTCTCCCTTTATTAGGTCAGTCCCTCCCACAATCTCTCCCTCTCTCAGGTCTCTCACTCACACTCCCTCTCTCTTCCACTTTTTCACTCTCACACTCCCTCTCACTACCTATCTCTCAAGTCTCTCCCTCTCACCCCCTCACACTCTCAAGTCTCTCCCTTTAGAACCCTACCTACATAAAATATCTTTCTCTCTCTCTCCCCCTTCTCTCTCTCCCTCTTTCTCAATTCTCTCTCTCTCACCTGGGCCCTCTCCCTCTCTCTCACTCCAACCCCTTCTCTCCCACTCCTTTTCTCTTAAAATCTCACTTTATCCCTGTGTGATCAAAAATATATACGTAATGAAATAAATAAATACTATTCAAGCACACCAATAAGACATTATATCAAAATAAAAAATAAAAGGTAAGTAGATGAAAACTCAATATTCTGCTTCGATTATCATCCTATTGTCCTCTATCTTCAGTGTTTTTGTTGATTCCAACTTTTGCTCTCAGATTGTGTGTTGGGCTCAACAAACTGTCTTCCTAAAGAATGAGATTTAAATATGATGGAGGACTTGCAATGGGGTCGATAATGGGTGATGGGGGATCATTAGGATCTTGATTAGCATTGTGTTCACTTAGATCCAATGTATTTATTTGATCTTCTATGTGTGCTTGGGAGGTATATGTCTCATCAAGGGAAGTGGTTGTTTGTGCATCATGGATGGGTGAGGTGGAAAGCTCTTGACCATGGAATGCATAAAGTTGGCTAAGAGGATCATCATGGTATTCTTGATCATAAAAGGGGTCTTGATCAAAGATGGAAGATTGATCATGAACAGTATTAGGTATGTTATGAATGGAATCATTGGGAGGGTGTTGATCTTTATGTGGATGAGGGGGTAATGTTTCCGCATGTTTAGGATTTTCCTCTTGAAATAACTCATGACTTATTTGAATGGAGGTGGAAGGGGATGACTCATGGAGAGACTTGTCATGTTCTTGATGGTCAACAACATAGGAGCATGATAGAGGGTGACTTGGACTTATGAAGGGAGACTCTTGAATTGGATCAAGTGGTTGTGGACGACATGGTTGGCTTGAAGGATTTGGAATGATGTTTGAGGATTCTTTTGTATGTTCAAGTATATGTGTTGAATGACATGGCGATAGTTGATTCCTTGCTTGTAGACCTTGGGTCACATCCCTTGGAGGTGTAGGGGTGGAAGGTGTTGGCTTAAGATTTTGATTTTGATTGGATGAGGGTATGATAAAGTTATAGGGTGCATGTGCTAGATTGGTATTCCCCTTGTCAATGGTTGCATTAGAACATGAAAATTTTTGACCATGTTGCAAGGTAGAACTTAAACTCACATGTGTTTTTTGTCAAGTGTCTTGATAGATTGATGTGGCATTGACATGCGAAGAAGTGGATGGATTAGATTGGTATGAGGTGGAAGGGTGATAATGAATGGATAGGGGATGATGTTGTGGTTGTTGAATTTGACAAGTGGCAATAAAATGATTGGCTTGAGCTAGGAGGTGTTGGATTTGAGGTGATTTAATTTGTTGAAGATTTTGGAAGAGGGTTTGAAGGCTTTGTATGGTTTGATGGTCTAGGGGTTTGGGTATTTGGTGAAGTGTCTGAAGGAGATTTCGAAGTTGGGATGCTAGGAATTTGTGTTCGAATGTGGGTATGGTGTCACACATGTGTGTAAGCCCTTGTGCTTCGATTTGTTCCTAAAAGTATGCAACATCATTCATGTCATTATTAGAGGTGGTAGGAGAAGCCCCTCGAAGTATGATTTTAGGTTTTGGTTTTCTTTCATGATTTTGACTATAGAAAGGGACTCCTTGAATTATGAGCTCAAGCTTAGGTTTTGTCTAATGATTTGGCCTAGAGGGATAGCCCCCTCGGATGATGATTTTGGGCTTATGATTAGGATTGGGCTTGTTTATGATTATGACCATTTTGATAATTGGTGACTAGGACTAGGTTGGTGATAGCGATGATGTGGAATGATTAGATTGGAAGACTTGGATTGATTAGGGTTGATGGTGATTGGATATGAATGTGTTGGAAGAATGTGTAGAGTGACTTTATGTGTTTGGTTTTTAGCTTGATTGGACAATGTTTAAATGAATCACACATGTACAACCATAAATCACTCATGCAAGACACATAAGCAAGTTTGAATTTTGAAATTTGAAGAATGTATCGATGATTATGAAACAAGCACACTTGGAAGACACATCAACACACCCTATGACTAGTCAAGTGGGGTATGGCCAATTAGGTCTCAAGCTAGTTTGCATAAGGTTGACTAAGGATGATTTGAAAGCAAAATCTTGCTACACAGCTGGGAGAAAGGGGTAACCCACCCTTCACCTTCACTTCCCAAAGGTATAAAGTTCTTTGGGGCTTAGCCAAGAGTGATAAGATTTTAACTTCCAAACAAGCATGTCTTTCGATTCACACTTCGATTGAGGTCATCCCTAGGGGAATCCCCTAGCAGGCCTCCTATAAAGGGTTTGACAAAAGCAAACCAAGTGAGGTGCTTGTGATCACACACACACTTGATTCACGCTCACAATAATTAATTTCCCTTAGATTATAAATGAAATGTGTGTAAAACAATTCAAGCACTTGTTCTTTTTAGATCCCAAATCAAGATGTGATGGAAGACAATGGTTAATTTTAGCCTCAATTTTTTTGATATATGATTGAAAACAAGATTCGTTTTAAGATCCCAAATCCAAATGTGTGACAAACAATGATTAAGAGATGAAGGATGAAACGAGTGCACCTGGTTATTTTTTCTTTCCAAATTATTGTTGTGAGTGATATTGCTGCTACTAGAGCTCCTTATGATCACCTACAAGATTAAAAAAACAATATTATAATGCAGCCAAAGAAAAGAAAAAGAAAAGAAAAAGACAAGTTCATCAGAAAATTTCAATTTCAGATAATTTTGACATAGCCGAATTAGATTTTAGTATTTGACAATTTTTTTGATCTGAAAAATAAAAAATCAAAGAAGAGACCCCTACTAATTTTCTGAGAGCTTTCTACAAATGTAAAGAAGTAAGAAAAATTCCCTATTTTGCTCTCAGAAACATGGATTTGTGAAAACAATGACAACACTATCACCATCATCCTACAAATGTCAAAAGCATGTGACCATACACCTTCCACCATCCACTCTACCACCATTACTTCCAACTCCTAATATCCCTCGATCCACTCTACCACCATTACTTCCAACTCCTAATATCCCTCCATCAACTTTACCTCCACTTCTCCCAACACCTAATATCCCCATTAACCAATCCCCTTATCCCTCCATCCATAAATACCCTGACATTCCTAATCACGACCAACAAATGCACACAATGTATAAACATGAAGCTTTCACCCATTCCACCATACCCATGGGATTCAAAAGCAATAATTTCAATGCCTCTACCTATAAAGTAAAAAATTCTAAGGGTTCTCATGCCTTAGGACATCAATACAAAAATTCAAAGAAAAGTACATATAAAAAGTTATATAAGCCCATACCTCCAAAAGTAAGGCCAAAACTAAAATTGTTTGGGTACCTAAGAAAAAAAAATCAAGTCAAATGAGGCATTCACATCACAAAAATCCCAACCATCCACTTCCACCCCACATTCTCATTCCATTCAAAAGTCTCAAATTCCTAAAACCCACAAGCCAAACAAAAATCATAAAAATACTAAGTCTATGTGGGTACCTAAAACACTTCATCCACCACCTCCTAAGTGAACATCTCCATTTCTTCCTACACCCCATCCACATCAAAAGCTTCAACATTTATCATAGTGTGTACAACCATTGGTCATGGTTCCCTTCCATTTCACAACAATTCCACATACCTCCATCTCTCCATCCTTCAACTACTATCCTACATATCTTCCCAATCACCTTCCTATGGTCCATGCTTTTGCATAAACCTTTCAAAAACTACCATCTACGTACTCCATCTCCCTTTCATGCCATCCCTTACCAACATCTATGAGCATAATGACATTTGACATGGTCCATGCAATGACATCCATATTTAGTGGGACTACCACCTTTCATGGAACTAGACAGTTGAGTCCCTCCTATCCATATTCCCCTTCTCCTATCCATAAAATTCAAAAAAAAAAAAAGAAATTAAAAAAAAAAGAAAAAAAGAAAAAAGTAAAGAGAAATCCCTTCGTCCAATGGGGAAAACCTGGTGAACAGGCACCCTGGATAAGTACAATGATGAAAACCTAGCAAATAGACATCATGTGTAGGTTGATCTTCTATGTCACTGACACTTGGGGGCACAATATCTTATCTATCCAAGCTATCATTCATGTCATATCATTTCCATCCTACCTACCATTTTTAGCCATCATATTGAGTCTATTCATACATACCTATCATATTGAGTCCTTTTTCCCACTCTTCTTCTTTTGATCTTGATGAAGACATAGGGGCAAAATGTTGAAACATGCTTTGGGTATCTCTTGACATACCTCATCCTTCCAAACCAAGCCTATCATTATCATATTGTCATAAGCTTTGTCATGAAAAATCCTAAGTCTTGTACCTAAAATGGGGCATGTTATTCCTATGCAACATAGTCTTTGGAAATCACATTCTTGCTCTCTTATGATGCATACATCCATTTCATTCACTATGACTTATCCTTTCCATCCATCCATATATCATGAGCCTTTTATCCCTTATCCCATCACCCACCCTTTCATCCATCAATCCCCTTTATCTCCTTGCACCTAGCCTTGGTTTTCCCCTTGTCATTGGTATCTAGCACAAAGGCTACTCAAATTTTCATCCTTTGAAACATCAAAACATCTCAAAAGTCCAAAAAAATAAATTAAAACATCTCAAAAGTCCAAAAAAATCAAAACATCTCAAAATTCCAAAAGAAAATCAAAACATTTCAAAATTCCAAAACAAAAAACATTTCAAAAGTCCAAAAAATCAAAACATTTCAAAAGTCCAAAAAAATCAAAACATTTCAAATTACAAAAAAATCAAAATATCCCCAAAAATACAAAAAAATCAAATAGCCAACAAAAATCCAAGCAATAATCTAAATGCAAGTCAATCAATCTTGCCAAATTATCCAATCACATTCTTTGGTCTTGATCCTAATCTTGTTGTAAACCACATCAACCAGTCAATCAATCAATTATCATCATCCTTGTGTTGCTCTAGGGATATGTCACTCCCCACAATGACAACACTATCATCATCATCAATCAATCAATCAATCAACGGTTTATAGCTTGACAGGGGCAATGTCTTGTTTTTTTTTGTATCATTTGTGCATGCTTGCTTGCTTGTGTGTGTTATCATTTTATCTTGCATTTGTATCAAATCCATATTATTCCAACTAATATTCATATCTTGTGTGTGTTGGAATATCTTTTTCCATTATCCTTTGCATCTAAGCTCACATAATACCTTTTGTGCATTAGGATTTTAATGCTCTAAGTCTCTTTCCTCATACATCTAAACAAGGTTGTATTACACTAGGGCACGAGACACATCGTCACCTTGGTCCTTATACCTTGGTGCATAATGTCTAGTGCTAAATAAAACATCATGGTTGCTCACTTTCATTGCAGCATAATGTATCATTCATCTCCTTTATCCACTTTCTATCTTGCATCATTCGTCTTATCCCTCCCTTTATCATTTCATTTCGAGAGCCTACCCGTGTTTGTTCAACCCGCCTATCCTCTCGAGGGGGCATCATCATTCCATTATCCTATCTTTCCTTCACCATCAATTTTCTTTTACCTGTATCTTAACTTCTTTGAAATGATGTTACTCGACACAAATCTCATCATCTCAAACATCATCTCAAAGAGGGGCAAAATGTAGACATCAAAAAATTGTCATTTTATGATACCTTGTCACAACATTGCATCATTTAGACACCTCGTATCATGTTTTGCCCTAGGTACCCATGTCATCATATATTTAATTAAATAAATTTTATTTATTTAATTAAATTCATAATCATTTCCATCCATTTCTCTAATGTTAATTAAATAATTTATATTATTTAATTAATTGAATCATTTCCATCTATTTCTCTAATGTTAATTAAATAATTTATATTATTTAATTAATTAAATCATTTCCATCCATTCATCTAATGTTAATTAAATAATTTATATTATTTAATTAATTAAATCATTTCTATTATTTAATTAATTAAATCATTTCTATTAATTCTTCTAATGTTAATTAAATAATTTGTATTATTTAATTGATGAAATCATAAATCCAACATTAATTAAATAAATCAAATATTTATTTAATTAATAAAATCTTTAAAATATCTTCTCACTTTCTTTCCAAAATTGAAACTCATGTGCATCTAATTAATTTATTTAATTAGATAATTCATCAATTATCTTTCTCATCTTTTTCAGGATTTATTTCCTTAGAAAGATAATCAAAATCTTTCTATTTTTTTTCACATCTTATCTTATCTTGTTTTAATTCCTTTAAAACAATAAATCAAAATCTTTCTATCTTTCGAAAATCTTATCTCATCTCATTGTTTTTCCTCTTTTGACAAAAATCAAATCATTATCAATCTTATCAAATCTTATCTCTGTCCACATCAAAAATCTATAAATCAAACCTTTCACCGGCCATTTGCATCAAATCTTCAGACATCCTTATGCTGTCAAAATCATTCTTCGATTGAATCTTCTTCTAGCACCTTCACTCTATCAAAATCAGTCTTCAATCGCTATCTATCATCTTCATCAAGTTGTTATGCTGTAGAATTGAGCAACCAACATTCCTCAAAAAATCAACCTTCAAAATCTTGCATCCTTGTGCAGGTGGAGAAGAGCCATGGAGATAAATCAACACTAGTTTGAAAATCGGTTTGCAGTTTCTTTGTTTACTATTTTTATTTTCATTCTAGTTTGTACTTCAAGGTGCTTGATAGGATTTAATTTGTTTATTGTCTTCAATGCATTTAAACTCTTTGATTTTATTTCCCTACCTATAGGGACAAGTCAACTTGTCATCATTTTCAAACTTGAGGGAATATTCTGTTTTTATGCCAAGTTGAAAGAAAATAAGGATTTAAATAAATCAATAAATTGATTTATTTGTGCAAGTGGAAATATCTAGAGGATGTGATGGGTGGTTAGTTTAGGCTAATTAGGATTAGATTAGCTTAATAATGATTATGATGATTTGACCTTTTTGACTTAAATATTTGATTTATTTATATCAAGAGGGAGAAATATGACTTTGGGCTTTTAATTAAATAAAGTTTAGTTTATTTAATTAAAGGATGATGCAAGATAAAGGTTAATTAATGAAATGTTAGGATTTTAATTGATTTATTTAAATGATGTAATGATGAAGTGGATTTATTTAATTTGAAAGATGAAATGAAGGTTATTTGATTAAACTATTGGATTGACATGTATGCATATTTTACGTGTCTACATTTTGCCCCTCTTTGAAGCAATGTACTTGTTGCATTGGTTCAAAGAATAAACTTGCTGAGATCAAAATTCAAATAATTTCTAATTTTTTTGGCTGCCCCAGTGGAAAGAAGTACATTGGTACATTACCCCCTCGAGAGATCAAGCGAAAATATTCAATTTGAGGGTCAATCTCGTGATAAAGAGGTTCAAAATGGATGGTTATGGATGATGATGCAAATGAGATGATTTTAAGATGCTTAGAATAACAAATCTATATTATCTTAAACAACTTAAATGATGATATGATGTGAGATGGATGAGATGGATGATGTGATATGATGTGATTATGCAATGGATGATATGCAAATGTGATGATTTATGAGATGCTTAGACTAACAAATCTATATTATGATGATGATTATGCATGTGAGATGATATGCAGAATATTGATGGTTCATGGATGGAAGATGAATGCATTGATGATGATGATTAACTGTTCATGCTGTGATGTTAGAGCAGAATAAAAGACATTAGATGATGACAAGAGGATCCAACAAGCCAACTTTATGAGAGATGATGATGACAGATGGATGATTTTCTTATCAAGGATTGGGATTTTAAAAGGGTCACTTACCTTATGTTTGATAACACACATAAGTACGATGCATCAAGGTATAAAGGACCAAGATGGCATTGTACTTAGTGTGATGGACTTTGACTCAACAAATAGATAGGAGTATTCCTATTCGCACTTGAAATACAGAAACCTTGCTAGGATGAATTTTAGAAGTTTCAAACATCTCAGACCAAAACATGGAAAGGTATAACCAATCAATGCAATAGTCAACAAGCTGTCCAAAAAATCCTCTATACATATCTAACAAAGCAAGTATTCGCCAAGTTATTTTACAAGAAATTTCCAACAAGCATAGCAGACAAAAGGATAATGATCGATTCCCCATTCCTATCTCTCTAAATCCTTCATTCGGATATCATCGAGAGGTCCTTGGACTGAGCGCAAAAAGATAAGTCAAAAGACAAAGATAAAGCACACAAACAAGTTGATGTTATTCAATACCGCTAACCAAAAGGGAATGTGTTTTTAAGGATCATAAGAACCGAAACTATTGCCAAAAGATAATGCCCATTGTAGGAAGGATACATCCTAGGACATGTAAGTGGATGGCAACACGCGTCATTTCATTTATCCAAAGTGCTCTTTCTGATAAATAATGCCTCTTGTAGAAGGATACATCCTAGGACATGATGTTATCAAATGATTGATATGGGATTGTTTGGATGATGGACTATTGACACAAAGAACTGAACAACTTGTTTACGTACTGACTTAGACCTGAGACTTGATGTTTTTTGAGTTTTACTTTTAACCTGCCAGACTTTTTTCTAACTATTTCACCAAAGGTTGAGGATGACGATTAGTTTATTATGAGTGGTGTTTATTGCGGGTGCAAGCGAGATGAGATGGATGGATTTTTTCAAATATTTGGATCTTTTTTGGAGTTTTTCAATGTTTTGAGGCTATTTTTGGTATTTTTCAAGGTTTTCAAATGTTTTGATTTTTGATTTTCCAATATTTTTTGGATTTTCTGAGATTTTGACCAAGAGACTAACCTAAAGACCTATCCTAGGGGCCTTGGGGGTTGATCAACAAATTACCCTTTCCTACATTATACACGTAGAGACCACGTAGTTTGACTGACGACTTGACCGATTTACAAATGAAGATATACAAGATGAAATGTCAGTTTATTATGACAGACTCGTAAAGGACTGACCTAAGTGTCTCGAGGGGATCAAAGATCAACCTTCCCTATGTTCAAGCTCAGAGATGACGTAGTTCAACAAGACGACTCTATTTTTGACTTTTTTGATCAACTTTTTGACTTGTTTTTGAATTTTGATATGTTTTGATGTTTTTGGATTTTTTGGTTTTCTGATGTTTTTTTATTTTTTGGTTTTTTGATGTTTTTGGATTTTCTAGTTTTCTGATGTTTTTGGATTTTCTAGTTTTCTGATGTTTTTGGATTTTTTGATTTTCTAATGTTTTTGGATTTTATGATTTGAGGACTTTAAGAATATACACTAATTTGATCCAATGAGAACATGCTCCCAGTGTGATGCACTAGAATACTCCAATAAAGGCAGGACAAACTAACCTTAAGGATGGGCCGAGTAGTACTAGGAGGGATCATGATACGAAAACAAGACCAAGCTATGTTGCAGATGTGAGTGGATGAGTGATGGATGGAGACCTGAATGCGATGGATGATGGAAGCGAAATGGATGGATGATGCAGAACAAGCCATAAAGATCCTGGTGGATGGAAAGTTCTTATTTATGCAAGGCACTTGTTTGCTAGGTTTTCGCCAAGGCACTTGCCCAAAGTTCCATCGAAGTGGTTTTCACTAGAGGACGATTTTTTCTCTTTACTATTTTTTATCCTTTTTCTGATTTTTTTGGATTTTTGGTTCTATACCTTGAAAGATTTAGGCATAAATTTTTTTGAGATGGGAGATATTCATGGGCTCCTACAGAGGTTCCCCTTCGGGTGTTGATAGCTGATATGCCCCTGATTTGTAACTTGCTATGATGATGAATGGTCCTAGCCAATTGGGTTCAAATTTTCCTTTGCTGCTTGGGTTTGAGACATTCTTTTGATTTTCTTTTAAGACCAGTTCTCTGACTTGGAATGTCCTGCTTTTGATTTTCTTATTGTAGCTCCTTTTGAGTCTATTCTGATAGACTTGCAAATGATTCAAAGCATCAATATGTTGCTCATCTAGTAGCTCTAGCTCATTCAAGCTTGACACTCAATACTCTTCATTTGTGATGAGGTTTTGCAGTGATATCCTGAGGGATGGGAGCTTGATCTCAATGGGGAGTACAACTTCTGATCCATAGACCAAGGAGAAGGGAGTGGCACTAGTGGGTGTGTGGATGCTGGTTTGATAGGCCCAGAGGGTGGGATTAAGCTACAGATGCTAGTCACAGCCTGCGTCATTGACTGTTTTCTTGAGGATTTTCAAAATCATTTTATTTGTAGCTTCTACTTGGCCATTGCCTTGGGGATAGTATGGGGTGGAGAAGCGATGTTGGATTTTGAATTTTTTGCATAAGTTGCGGACATCCTGATTCTTGAACGGTGTCCCATTATCTGAGATAATGGCTTGTGGAACACCATAGCAGCAAATGAGATAGTTCAAGATGAACATTGAAATATGCTTGACAATTATGTACATCATGGATATGGCTTCTACCCACTTAGTAAAGTACTCTTTCATGGTTATGATGAATTTGTGGCCGTTAGATGAGGTGGATGTGATTTTCCCAATGAGATCAAGTCCCCACTATGAAAAGGGCCATGGTGTGACGATAGGATGAAGCTCTTGAGCTGGAGCATGGATGAGGTCCCCATGTTGTTGACATTGTAGACACTTTCTAGCATAATCACATGCTTCTCTTTCCATTGTGGGCCAATAATACCCCATCCTCAGCAATTTCTTAGCTATGGTCATTCTTCTCGACTGGGAACCACAAATACCATTATGTACTTCAGTTATAGTAGTTAATGCCTCCTCAGCATTTAGGTAGCATAGTAGGGTTCCTTCTATACTTCTACGATATAGGGTATCACCTAGGATGACAAATATGGATGCCTTTTTAACAAAGGTTCATCTTAGGTTTGATGGTAGGTCAGCGGGTATGACTCCTATTCAAAGGTATGTGTAAATGTCATGATACCAAGGATCGTCAGGACCAATGATTTCACACACAAATTCTGATTCTGGTACCTCAAATGTGGGTACAAGAAGCTGCTCTATCAGGAATTCATATTTTGGAACATTGTTGGGGATGTCTAGTAGGGATCCAATTGTTGCCATGGCATCTGCTACTCTGTTGTTGGCTCTAGGTATTTGCTCAAATGTAATTTTGATGAAGGATTCTTTGAGAGTGTCCTCCAACTTCTTGTATGGAGTGAACTTGTCATCCTTGGTCTGGTATTCATTGTTCACTTGGTTTATGATCAATTGGGAGTCTCCGTACACTTTGAGAGCCATGATGTTCCATTGCACTGTTATTCTGAGACCTATGGTCAAAGCCTCATATTCCATAATATTATTGGTGCAGGGAAATGCCAGTTTGTATGACCTTGGTATGCAATCCCCTTGTGGGGTGATGAAGAAGACACAAACTCCTGATCCATGCTGCATGTATGAGCCATCGAAGTATAGTTTCTAGTGGTTAGCTACGTTGAGATTGAAAATGGATTCATCTGGAAACTCTGAGACAAGAGGATTCTCAGAATAGATAGGTGCTTCTGCCAGTTGGTCTGCGATGACTTGTTCCTTGATTGCTTTCCTCTCCACATATTCAATGTCGTATTCTGACAGTATCATCACCCATTTTGCCATTTTTCCTGTGAGCATTGCCTTTGATAGTAGATACTTGAGAGGGTCAATTTTGGGGATGAGCTTTATTTTGTGTGCCACCATGTAGTATCTAAATTTTTGAGAAGAAAACACTACTGTGAGATAGGATTTCTCAATGAATTAATAGTTTAGCTCATGACCAACCATTGTCCTGTTGATGCAATAAATAGCCCTCTCAATTTTTTTTTCATCATGTTGAGCTAGGAGAGCTCCAAGGGATGCTACTATTGCTGACACATATAGAATCAATGGCTTTATTGGGATGGGAGGCATTAAGACTAGTGGTGTCAGTAGATATTCCTTGATTTTTTTGAATGCCTCTTCGAACTTGGTATCCCATTTGTATGCTACTCCCTTGTGGAGTAGGTGAGAGTATGGGTACTGTTTGTCTACCAGTTGTGCTATGAATCTTCTAATGGATTGAAATCTACCTTGGAGGCCTCTATATTATTTTAATGTCTTTGGTGCTTCCATTTCGAGGATTTCTTTCACCTTTGTTGGATCCACCTCGATACCTCTCATGGACACTACATATCCTAGCAATTTACTTGATTGTACGCCGAAGATGCACTTCTTTGGGTTTAGTCTGACTTTGTGCTCCTCCAGTCTATCAAAAATAGCACTTAAGGTTGTGTGATCTTTTCTTTTTCTGGATTTAGCTAGGATGTCTTCAACATAGTCTTCAACCATTTTATGGATTATGTCATGGAATATCAATGTCATGGCCCTTTAATATGTTGCTCCTACATTCTTTAAGTTGAATGGCATCATGTTCCAGCAGTAAGTCCCCCATGGACAAGTGAAAGTTGTCTTATGTCGATCCTCTTTTGCTATGATAATTTTATTGTGTCCTAAAAATTTGTCCATTAGTGATAGCATCTCATGTCCTCCTATCATATCTACTATCATGTCGATGTTGGGAAGCGGGAAGTCATCTTTTGGACATGCCTTGTTCAAATCTCTGAAGTTTGTACTGATTCTAATGGCTCCATCAGGCTTTGAAACAGGAACCAAGTTTGATAACCATTCTGGATAATCTATTGGTTAGATGAATCCTACATCTAATAACTTTTTTAGCTCCATTTTGACCAATAAGGCGATTTGAGGACACATTTTTTTGAAGCTTTTGTCTGACAGGCTTTGCTTCTAGATACACTGCTAAGTGGTGAACCATGGTCTTTGGATCAAGTCCTGGCATGTCAACATAACTCCATGCGAAGTTTATCTATCTTTCCCTTAGGAATGCTGCTAGGAGCTCTTGCTCTTCTGATAGTAGTGATTCCACATAGAATGTGATATACAAGGTCTCCTTTGTTCCTTGGTTGACAGGATTGCATTTTTCTGCCAAGACTGCTGACTTTTCCTGATGAATAGCTCTTAAAGGAAGATTGAATCCTCCATCCTCGGGCACCTCAGAGAGGTTTTCACTGTTGGATGCATCCTTTCTTTTTACTTTTTTCTTGTCAAAGAGTGCCACAGTGTGGTTTTCACTCAAGGACTTGGATATTAGTCTTAATTTCTCACTTTTGCAACTAAAGGATTCAATCGTTTTCCCATAATAGGCATGTGTTTCCAACTCCATTATAAACCCTACTTTGTGATCCCCATCTGCAATGTTGTCCCTCAATCCTATGAATTCTGAGAGTGCCTCATCATTTTTGAATGTATCAAGAATCGGTGGTCCTCGTTGGTCATAGTCGATCAGTTGGGGGTATACTAAACAGATCTCATGATTTTGATGCTTTGTTTCAAAGGAGAGGGTGCTAATCATGCAAAGGACAATATCCTCAAATAACCTAGGTAGATTGGTCAAGTGATCCTCGTCATTGCTACTACTACAAACATTGGTTATATCAAATGTAAAGTTATCTATGACACGACCTGTAGATACAGGTACGCATAATTCTGCTATGGTTGGCTGAGTAAGATTGTTAACTATTCTAACTGGAGGACTTGGGCCTCGTATGGTTATAGTAAGAGGGGTACATCCAAGGCCAAGATTTATTATTGGTCGTGTCTCTAGCATGATAGGTATTATAAGCCCATTGTCGTTTTGTCCCAGTCTTTGATTTCTATCATAGCCCATTGCGAGCATCATTTGCAGACCCTTGCTTTTGTTAACCATTGGCAAATCTGGTGCTGGTCTTTCATCTTGATAGAGCATATGTGATGGATCTTCCTCAATAACCTTTTGGCCAAGGTCTCCACAGCTTGTGAATTTGGGATAGTCTTCAGGAGACATTTGTGATGGGTATGTGCAAGATCATCATGGAAAAAATAGGCCCTTAAGTGGCAAAAAAATTAAAAAAATTAGAGCTAGGAAACTTGACATGAAAAATTGAATAAGTTATCTATATTATTTCAAACATGTGTAAGAATAAAATCTATAGAAAATTGAATGTAGTTTCTAAAATAGTAGGTTTTTTTTTTTTTTAAATGTATTTGGTGAAAGTTTGAAATTTCAATGTAGTAGTACTTAAATTTCGAGAAAAAAATAAGAAGTAGGTGTCTGTCTGACCATCCTGAACACAATAAAATGATAATATTTTTTTATAATATTTTAGGTATAAGTAGAGGAGTCATGTCCCACTATGATGCATATTTTTTTTGTAATTTTTTTCCAAGTAAACAATTAATAATAATTTTTTTATTACAACTTTAAAAAAAAAAATGCGTATGTCTGACCACCTTAACTTTGATAAGTAGGAGGTATTTTTCCACAGCATTTCAAATTATGATATTGCTATCAGATTCAACCGTAGTTTCGAGTCAAACTCATTGACCCATGTTTCATGAGTAGTGGTTCAACAAGAACCCATCTCTCATGATATCGAATGGTCCACTTAACACTCATTGCATCTAGGTGATGCTCACAGAGGTGAAGCACTGGTCCGTCCCGGGAGGTCACCCATCCCAGTACTACTCCAGCTCAAGCGCGCTTAACCAGGGAGTTTTCTCCAAGGTTAAGCCCGCTTGAGTTGTTACCCCATTTGCAAAACCTTCAACAAGTGTTGTGCCTTATGATATCAAATGGTCCACCTTAACTTTGTCAAAGCTTCATGAAATTAATTTCTATTTTTTTTAATCCTATAGCATGTGAAGCATAGAATGTGACACATGTTTTGGATTTGAAAACTATGATACTATTTGAAAGCTATAGATATTTTTCAAGTAGACAATCAATCAAGACTTTAGTCATAATTCAAACTAAAAATGAAGAATAATTATTTATTAAACTCAAAGTAATGCATAATTTATATTGGTGTAAAGCTAAGAATATCCTTTCAAAACCCTTTTCATTTCATCAATTTTGGGTAAAAAAAGTCATCAACATGCACCCTACACATACCCATCATATCGCCACTTTTTGGCCCATCATGATCTTGCACATACTCTAATGTGGAAGCTGGATTTTCTTGTGGATGTCCCCATGATCTAAGAGATTGTGGTAACTCTGCTACCACAAAAGCATTCTTAGGGAGAATGTAGCTTCCACAACTATCATCCTGGATGATAAGCTTAATGTCAGAGATGGTGGGGATGGCGGGAGTGGCAGGTGTCTTTGTCACAGAAGTGGATGCGAGGGTGGTGGGATCGATGTTTGGTGTGGATGGGCCCTCATAATTTTTTGGTACTTGGGGGATTTTGTAGTAAGTTTTGCTTCAAGATTTTTGTAGTATGAGAAAGGTTCAGGATCTCCATGGATGGTAACTTCTTGTCCATTATGTGTAAATTTCACACATTGGTGGAAAGCTAATGCTACTGCTTTCATCGCATGGATCCATGGACATCCTAGGAGGATGTTATATGGCAAGTCAAGGTCCAGGACTTAACAAGTGGTTTCCATAAGAGCCGACCCTACTTGAATAGGGAGTTTGATCATGCCTTGAGACACTCTTTCTTGATCATCGTATGCTCTTATCGTGATACCCTTCCCTTTGTTGATAGAATTTTTTGACATTTTCAACTGTGTGATGAGGCTGAGAGAATAGATATTCAAACCCACACCTTCATCCACCAAGACCATTTTGATTTTGCTCTTATGTACTATGGCTTCTAAGTGAAGTACACAGTTGTGAGATGGTTGGGTGGGGAAATCTTGGTCAGAGAATGTAAGAAGATTAGGCGTAATGATATTTTCAACCATAGCTTGGAATTGCTCCACATCAAGGTCTGTGGGAACAGCAGATGAGGCCAACGCTTCTTCAAGGATTTTCCTATGGGCAGATGAGATTTTTAGCAACTCCATGATGGAGATTTGCACTAGCATTCTCTTGAGTTGATCTAGGACATTATAGCCATTAGAAATGGATCTAGATGTAGGGGCTTTTTTTGGATGGGATGATCCTATGATGGTTACTTTTCCACCTCTTGTGGTGACTCCACAATCTTCAGCATAGGTGCCCCTGATAGTAATGACCATGCAGTTTTCATCTAGGGAGGTGATGAGTGTTTCATACACATGATTTACGTTTGAGTGGATTCCCTTCCCTTTATCTTTGTTATTGTTATTCCCTTTGTTACCATGATTCAACATCAGATTCGTATATATCTTAAGATCCTAATTTCCTATAGGTTGTTCCACATTTATGATTCTTTTATTGATGAGATCTTGAATTATGTTCTTTAATCTCATGAAACTATTCGTGGTATGGCTTTTGATTTTATGGAACTCACAGAGTTGATTCTCATTATACCAAGGAGGTTTCACATCCGGTTCTTGGTAATTCTCAAATGTAGGAGCCTAGATGAGTTTTTTGTCTATCAAATTTTTCATTATGTCCTCGAGTGGTTCCCCCAAAATGGTGTATTTTTGCTTGGGATAACTCTTGCATTAGGGTGGTCCTCTTTTCTCATTGATATTATTGATTGTTGGATTGTGGTTTGGTTGTTGTGTTACGTGATGATTGTTGTGGTGTTGGTTTTGGATTTGCGATGTGGGTGTATGTTGGCAAGGGGCACTAATGACCACCTTGGCATCAACGACACCATCATTAGTAATGTTTTTGTTCCTTGCCCATGTGTGAGGTTTATCGTTGTAATTGGATGGTGGGTAGTTGTTTTGTTGTTTGGGGTATGATGTTGATTCTGTGGGTTGAGTCATAAGGGCTCTTTTGATGCTGAGCACCTTGGGGATCAACTAATCATATGTGGTGATGCCTTGAACCTTGAGATGAAATGCCAAACAACCTTCAAGGTTGGCTATGATGGTGCACACTTGTTCTTCTGGCATGGTCCACTTGCTCTGATTGGCCTTAGATCACCATCGTTGTAGGAATGAAGTGAAAGATTCACCCTTTCCTTATTTCAGAGCTGAGAGTTCTTCTAGACTAACATCCATTGCAATGTTGCATGCATAGTTCTTAATGAATGCATCTATAATTTCTTGAAATTTTCTAATGCCTGAAGGTAAGTGAGAGAACCATTCCATAGCGTGGCCTACCAAACTCCTAGGGAATAGCCGCATCTGATAAGTATCGTCATATGCGACTTCCATGCAATGAACTTGGAATTCCCTAATGTGATCTTTAGGGTGTCTTTTCCCTTGATATTTGTCAAATTTGGGGATCTCAAATCCCTTGGGGAATGGTTTCATCACTAGGCTCCTATCGAATGGATACAGACACAAGTTGCTTGGTGTCTTCATTGTTCACCCTAATTGAAGATCGAGCACTTGTTGCGAGAGCAACCTGATTTGTGTCGTCACACCATTTTGCGAATTAGGGGGTGGGATGAAAGTGTTTTGGGGTGTTTCGATCATGGGTTGGAAGGGTGGGTTGGTCAGTGTGTTATTTGATGGTATTTGTATGTTCTATCAAGCTAGGTAGGCTTCCACCTACTTTTGTATGAACAACGCCTGTTGTTGATCTTGTTGTTGCTGTGCTAAGATTTGTGCTTGTTGTTGTGCTTGTTTTTGTTCCAACAACACTTGTTGTTGGGCTTCCAATTATGCTACTTCTTGCTACTCTTGATATTGCTTTATTGCTTTTTGATATGCTTGCAATTGCGCTACTTGTCTTTGTGCAAGAAGTTGTGCTTGATATTGGGCTTGTTGTGCTTGATATTGAGCTTGTGCTTGTGTTGCTTGTTGTTGCAATAGAAATTGTGCTTGAGCAACCTTTTGTGCTTGCAATGCTTACGTGACTTGTTGTTGTTGTTACAATAAAGCTTGAGCTTGTTGCGCTTGTAATGCGGTTTGTGCAGCTTGGGAAGCTTGTGTAGCTTGAGTAGCTTGCTAAGCAGCTAGTTGTACGGCCTTTTGTTTATGCACTTGTTGGAATCCTCTTTGAAAAGCAGCTTGCAATGTCACGTTGTATTGGTTTGATGTGGTGGAAGTTGGTGGTGGTGTTGAATGGTGATGTCGTGTTGATTATTTGATTGGTGGATGGTGTTGTTGGTGTGGTGGTTTGAGTGATAAGTGGCATTGTTGATGTGACTAGACCTTGAGAGACCATGCGTTGTGATGTTATGGGGGTGTTTGATGATGTTGCAATTGCTTGTGTGTTTGTCGTCTGTTTTTGTGATGTTGACGATGAGTTTTGAGTGTTTGACATAATGCTTTGGTTGATATTTGGGATGTTGTTTTGATTGATACCTGGTAAAGGGGGAAGCCCTAAGCCAAGGAGTGGTGCAGATGATGATGGCAATGGTGGAAGTGGTGGAAATGTAAGGGGTGTGAATTGTTGTGAAAATTTTGTGGTGCCGAAAATACCCCTAGGTCCGAACATATCTCCTTCCTCTTGTGAATTTGTGAGGAGAGGTGTTTGAGGTGTTGCATAGAAAAATGATGATGATGGATCATGATGGAATGTGAGAGGAACATTTTTGTGTAATGGGTTTTGGGGTATGTTTTGTTCCAATATGGTGTTTGCATCCAAGTTTTGATTATTAACAAGGGGGTGTGTTTGAATAGCATTGAGAAATGCATTTCCCTTATTAACATTGGGTTGGGTTAGAGCAAACGCTGTCATGATCTGTGGAATGTTTTGCATGATGTTTTGGGATGGGGGTGTAGATGAGATGGGAATGGTGGATGAGATTGGAGGAAATGATGTCTCCACTATGGTACTCATGTCCAAATCTGAAGGTAACTTGGCTCCTTGTTTTGCTAATTCAAGCATGTATAATGAAGGGTTGAGCCTCATCATGATGTTGATGATTTTATGGTTTTCTGGATTTTGAAGCATTTCAGTCATTTCGTCATTTCGTCATTTCGTCATTTTGTCATTCCAAAGGTTAGATCCTCTCCTTGATTTTCCTCTTGTGGATTTTGCAATGATGTCAGAAGGTTAACTGTGAGAGTTCCAGACCCAATAGGATTCATTTCAAGAGTGGTTTGACTTAAATCACTTGAAGCAGGTGTTTCTTTGTTGGCTTCCATGCTCTTCTTGTATTGAGATCTAGTTTGAACCATAAAACAAGGATCAATTTTTAAGAATGGGAGATGAATCCCTTGATTCTTTGGATTGATCTTTATTTTATGCCCAAAGTAAAATGAACCAATCTCAAACACTCATTAGTGGGGTTAGTTTACATATGAAAATCTATGAATACCTCTATGAAATAACAATGACATGCTTCAAAGATGCAAACAAATAACTAAGAAGATCAAATAAACATATAGAAGCAAGACAAAGTACCTATTCCATATTGGATTGGTGTCAAATGTGTCAATGACCCTTTCCCAATCCTTGCTAAAATTGAAATGATGAGATGCAATGGTGATGAAGAGCAAAATTAGTTCTCAAATTAAGAGAGTAACTTTGCATGAGAGTGTAGATAGATTGATGGAGATTAAGCCCTTTATTTATAAATTTATTTTGATGAGAGAATGGCCAAATGGATGAATGTGTGACTAAAAACAAACCAATGAAAAGAGGCCACTTGTCAACTTGCCATAGGTTGAGGGATGTGCAAGTTTTGGCCAATGTGCCCAAGAGAGGGAAATTTCAAATTCAAATTTGTGAAATAAATGTTGAGAGGGGGACATGAAAATGAGAAGTTAATGCAATGTTGGAAGGGACAAGTCAACTTGTCATCATTTTCAAACTTGAGGGAATATTTTGTTTTTATGCCAAGTTGAAAGAAAATAAGGATTTAAATAAATCAATAAATTGATTTATTTGTGCAAGTGGGAATATCTAGAGGATGTGATGGGTGGTTATGTTAGGCTAATTAGGATTAGATTAGCTTAATGATGATTATGATGATTTGACCCTTTTGACTTGAATATTTGATTTATTTAAATCAAGAGGGAGAAATATGACTTTAGGCTTTTAATTAAATAAAGTTTAGTTTATTTAATTAAAGGATGATGCAAGATAAAGGTTAATTAATTTTTATTTTTTTTAAAAAGGTGCAATGCACCCATAATATTAGGGGTAAACGCTTTTTTGACCGGAGCTATGAACCGGATACAACAAACCACAAGAAACAACCAAACCCGTGAGCACAAAGGCCCAGCGAAGGCACAAGGCTTGCAAGCACTTTGGCCTAGTGAAGGTTTGAACCCTGGTGGCCGTCACAACAACCAAGCGACTTGACCACCGAACCACACCCTTATCGGCAGATAAAGGTTAATTAATGAAATGTTAGGATTTTAATTGATTTATTTAAATGATGTAATGATGAAGTGGATTTATTTAATTTGAAGGATGAAATGAAGGTTATTTGATTAAACTATTGGATTGACATGTATGCATATTTTGCATGTCTACACTTCCCAAAAAAACTACCCCTTAGGAAAAATCCAAAGATCCCTAGTGGCTAGTGGGTGGAAATTGGGCAATGTTTCTCATTGGGAAATGCTCTAGGGTTCTATTAGTGGTGAAATTTAAAGAAAGTTTAAAAGGTTTTAAATTTTTGATTTTTTAACCCTGTAAGGGGGTTGGGGTTTAGGCCCCTTTAAACTGAGGGCCAAAACTGGGGGCTTAAAACCTTGTCAATTGATCACCAAGCAAGGTACCACCAATGGTACCCTAATGGTATTGTTGATAGTAATACCATAGTCTATGCAAGGGGTTTGTATATCCCCGATAGTTTAAAATATATATAATCTTTTTTATATTTTAATTCTGATTTTTTTCCAAACATATAATAATTTTTTTTTTAAAATCACTTAGTAGAGAAACTTTATAATTGTACGACTATATGATAGGGATTAAGAGGAAAAAAAAAATACTTTTTTCACAGTGGCCAAAATAGGCAAAATTTTATCTCGAGAAAATCAAAGTTACATAAATTGGAAAAACATCAAAATGCAAACTAGAACTTTGAGAGAGTATACAATGTTGATATGACAAAATTGCATTAAAACTTCCAAGATACAAGAGTATATACAAAATTATACAAGAATACTTGAGATAGGTAGTGAGGTTATATAGAATTAAGGAGAGGATGGAGGTGGAAAATCCAACCAATAGGAATCAACCACAAAAAGTGGAGGATGCCACCAAAAGTGGAAAGTCTTCCACCCTTTAAGGAAGGGGACACCACATCACTTATCTCTTAGCTATTATATAATAAACTCACTTTATTAGCCTAAGAAAGCTTAATAAAAGTATAGAAAAACTAAGACGAAGGAAAATTACTTATGCCACTAGGAAAATAAAATCTTACACTAACACCCCCCCTTAAGCATAGCGTAGGAGGATGTAAAAGATGATGGGTTCTGGAAAATGAGGTCATGTTAGGTGCTCATTTATTTATCAAATTCCCTCCAAAATAAGAAGCCCCCCACAAATAGAGAGAGATAACACCCCCTAGAATAGAGAGAATAGAAGAGAAGGACTAAGTAGCCCCCCCCAAAGAGATCCAATGGTAGATACTCGAAACTTCATGCAGAAGACAATCCATGATCATCGAACAATGTTCCTCCCCTTAGGAAGAAACACAATGAAAGGTGTATGCAAGCTATCTCCCAACTCATGAAAGGAATATGTAGGAAGAAAGTGCAAGATGTATGAAGTCTTTGAACTTAGCTCAAGTGTCCTCATGTTGATACTGAAGGTTGTCACAATCAAATCAAGCATTTTAGGCCACACTGCTAAAGATGACTAATATGAATCTCCTAGATACTAATTTAGAACACAATCCAAAGACAATGATGGTTTAACAATAGTTGTAAAATGACTGCCATCAAAGAGGAGAGATAACCCTTCATATGTGTCCTCCAAATCTGAAATATGTGTCTCCATAAACAAGTCTAAAACTCCTATCAAGAGATCATTCCACAAAGCTAAATCAGGAAGACTATGGATGTCCTACTATAAGAAGCCATTGGAAGCCTTCAAAGAAGCAATACTAGACTTTGTAGTAGCAATAAATGCAAGGACCAAAGAGTTTTCCTTAAAGAGAATATGTATATCCTCAATAGTGTCATCTAGATTTGAAATGAGGGACTCTACAAATAAACAAGAGATGTCTGGTAGAAATTTGTCCCAATGGACTGAGTCCAGAAGACATAAATGATCCTGTTATGATGAATCACTGGAAGATTTTGAAGAAGTATCTCTAGAATCTAAAACTGCAATAGGTGAATGAGATGTGATCTCAACATGAGGATGAGAAGAAATAAGATAAGTCTTTGTGTCATCTAAACATTCAAGACCTATATAATACTCAAGCTTCTCTAAAGTAGCATCATCAAAGGGTATAGTATCTACATCATCAATTGGAATGAGGCAATCTAAAGCAGGATCATCTGGGAATTGAGAAACGTAAGGGTCTCCAAACATCTTCCAAATCTTGGTCCAAAGTGTGTGAGGACATTCAATGTCCACTATAGCCCACATAATGTTATTATCAATTTATGAGAACCAATCAATCCTAATACATGATGTGAGACCTATCTTCCAATGCCAAATATTATGTGTGTAATTCTGATCATTTATGATATCGATGGATGGTTTTGTCATGGATTATGTGTTATCATGTATTTTGATTAAATATATCTTAGGCTATCTCCTCTATGTGATACACATGCATATGGGATCACCTCCATTTATTAATATGGATGATTCGATATTATGGATTTTTTTACCTTGATATACTTTGATTTCGCCATAGATACATTATAATCATGTGTGTGTTTTTATCTTTAGTAATATAGTTTTGTGGTAATATACAAAACTAGCTTGATGACCTTGTTATTTGATATCTTATGATGGGATGATTTCAAGAGTAGATAGCTTATGGTGTTTTTATTTTGTTAATGAAATGATAATTATGACATGAAATGAATGTATGCAATAAGATACTTATTGGAGATGTTATGGAGATATCATGAGTATACTTCATGCTTCATTCTTTTATTATGGATGATGGATTAACAATTGCAATTGAATGTGCAAGTCTAGTCCATGACCAGTGGACCCGAGGAAATACCAAGGTGACATATGTGTGTTCTTGTGTAACTAACCTAATTAATTGGAGAGGACAAGGTCTTACATGATGAGCTTCTTTGTAATGTGGATAATGTGTGTGACATGCTTGTAAGAGTTATTGTTTTATGTCTAGTGCAATGTATTGTGCAAATTGATTATGGTGACATTTTATCTCCAAGTTTTAATGTGATTTAATGTGTTTTATTAATGTTTTATAGTGTTTTCATGACCCTAGGTCATAAGGCTAGGGCTTGGGGGTAATTTTTTGAGTGTAAAAGTTAACTTTAGAGCCTTAAGACCCCTTTTATGAAGCCCTTTTCACAAGTGACGAAAATTCAAAATGGATAAGGCATGGGATTCTTAGGCACACTTAAAAGACCCCACACCAAAAGTGTGAAGGGTGGGTAGAGAGTGATAGGTGATCAATTGTGGAGGTGACACTTGTCGCCCTCACAATTGAAGATGAGGAATTAGGGTTCTTATGAGAGTTTTGTTTTTGGAAAAAAATCTCTAGCATTGGGGATTGATTCATTCATACTAGTTTTGCTATGAACCTTGAGGAGTGTGAAGAAAGCCTGGAAGAAGAAGCTTGGAGAAGAGTATTGTTGGTTGCATTCACATTTCCAATTTGAGGACATTTTAGGTTGGTATTTGTTACCCTTTTTGTGTCAATTTCATGAAAATAAATGTAAGAATTTGTTTGTGAAGATTTTTGTTGTTCATTGTGGCTATTTTATTCAAGAGTTAATTGTTATGTTGAGTGAACCATCATAGTATGGAGGTTTCATTATGTACAGGGTTAAGTGGGTGAGATGTCCATAGAGGGGTTGATTTTGAAGGTATGAGTACACATGAAACTTGCTTTGGTTGTGTGGTAAAGGTTAATGTGATACATAGCATGGCATAGAGATAATTGGGTGTATAATGGTGGTTGTGTAGTGGAAGTATGGTGGTTGTTATGGGATGAAAATGAGGAGATACAAAGCTATATATACATAAATTTCTGCTACTCTTCCCCTCTTTGGTAGATGTTCCCACTCCCGCTTTCTAGGCTCTTGAAAAAGAGTCTTCTGTTGTGAGCAATGTGTTGTCACGAATCTGTAATGTAATCATTGTATGAAGTGTTTTTTTGTAAAATGTTGCTCATTATGTTGAAAGTTTGTGGCAATGTGTATATATCATGATTGAATGTGTTGTGTTATACAAATCCTATCATCTTGGTGTTTCCCCTAGCTTGGGGGCAGGCTATTTTAGCCCTATGGCTGGGTGGTGAGCTCCCATTGGTTATGAAAATGCTTGTGGTGTGCAAGAATTTAACCAGGGGTAAATCATGCTTATGGAAGGATGGTGGACTCCTTTACTTCGTTATATCTCAATGTCAAGTTGTAGCTGTATGTGATGTTACTGTTTTGATGTGTATGTGCAAATCTGTAGGGAGCCATCTAATTGTAGTCAATGCAACAATAGTTTCTATTCAGAAAACTAAAGAAGAGTTTGTATGTTGTTGGGATGTAAACCTTCCTTGTGATCCCTAGTTTGCAGTTGTAACCTGGAATAGAAGCACTTTATAATGTGTTAGTAGTAGACAAAATAATGAAAAGAAAGCTAGAATCTAAATCTGTTCTTATTATTTTCATGTAGAGTAAAATGCAGTAACAATCACATTATGGTATGGATTGTCATGTAACTCATGAAGAAAGTGAATATTATGGTTATGCTATTGGTTAATGTTTTTGATAAAGGAAAAAACAGGTTTTAAGGGCCCTGAAACCACAGAATTTACAGAAAATAAGAGTAAGCATTAAAGTCACCATATTGTGGTTATGCTGTTGGTTAATGTTGTACATATTTGCTTGTTCAAGTTAAATATAATATAGTAACTAGCAATGTACATGTACGTATTACTACATCATGCCATTCATTTTCATAGTTGATGGTCCCTTGTTCTGTGCTACTTATTAATTTTATTTCCAAAGGAGACCCTCCCTGTAATAAGCCGTGGATAAAATGTTGTTCCCAGAAATTTATTGTATGGGCTAATGATAGCAAGAGTATTCCACATTAACGAAAATGGGTATATCTAGGCCTGCTAGATGCTTATTGTTAGCTTAAAAAGAAGAGGATAGTGTATAGAGACTGTAGCTTATATGAAATCCATGCTGCATCTTACTGTCATATATTTTAGTAGTTAAATCATTCCTATACTGCACATGAAAAGTGGTGAACGGTAAAATAGTGAAAATTAAAGGCTAAGAAGCATACAATGTACATAGCCGATAGGTGTTCGTGTTCGTGTTCCTGTGTCTGTCTGGTGTGTGTCTATGTAAGCGTGTAAGGTTTTGACGTCTGAATTTTTTTTCCTTGTTCGCATATAAGTTGACATACTGGATATCCATGAAGCTTTCTACTACTGTGCGTGTAAATTTTGCTTACTTGAATCCCTTCATTTGTTTGAGTTTTATTTCTTTATTTATTATATGACCAACGCCGCCAAAAAAAATATTTTTTTTTTATATGTGACTAAAATATATCTGGAGTGCGGTGCCCCTTCAACTCAGTAGATCCAGCATGATTGAGTCTGCCCGTTTCCCACTCCGATCAGAAATTCATCAGTCAGGGAGCGAAAACTGATAGCGGGTGTTTAATCAACGGTCGGCAATGATTTCAGTGTCAACCATGTCGTTTCCCTATGTTTCAACCATTGAAGGAGAAAATGAACTTGGAAAGTTCATATAGGAACACGCCTTGGGCATAATTATCATTAATTGTTAAGGGAAATATCAACAATTGCTTTGGTTGATATTTATTACTAGAATTATATATTAATATGTAGTATTAATGTTTATATCTATAGATTAATATAAATGTTATAGTAATGGATTTAAGTGTTAGTGGTTATAATAACAATATAGATTAATAATAATATCAACAATAACATGAGATTTAATGAGAATAAATTGTTATTAGTAATATAAGTATTTAATGATAATAATAATAGATTTAATCTTTTAGCATTTAATTTCATAATATTTATAGATTTGATATTGTTGATAATATCTTTAGAAAGTTCAATATTGAATAAAGACATATCGATTAATTATGATAATAATGCAAATGTTAACATAATCTTGATTCCTATCAATGGGCATATGGGCCATATTATAATACCATAATCATAAGATGATAATTAGACATAACCTATTTGTAACATTGATGTGGTGATAATGCATTGTAAGTCATGTAGAGTGTAAATAAATGGAAATTTTGACCCATTAGTAACTTTATTGAGTTATGTCAATACCTTAGTTCAATGAAGTGCACCATAAATATAATTAGGTGCTCTCAGAAATGATATCATAACATAGCCAATAAACCTAATTAGCAACGACAAATAGGAGATTAATACCATGCATATCGATTAAGAGAAATTTTATCTTATGCTATGTACTTAGCAAAATTTATGTTACAAACATAAGCGTTGTAATTATAAATAACGTCGATGCTGATATCATTATTAGATATCAATTTTATTATATAATAATCTAATTACAAAATATTGTTATTTCCTTAATGGGGGAAGAAGATATTAGAAGTATCTAGTAAGTGTTGGTCACATTGACATTGATGAAAGTAAACGATATTAGCATTATATGTAATAGATGCAATGCATTATCATTATCGTTTAGTCTATAAGGATTAACAAAACACTACAGTTCAACTAATGACATTATAGCATGATTACTAAATTTTAGACCTTACAATTAGGTTACTTTTACCAACCTTAAAATTGGCTATATCGGGGTTGTATAGTGTTAAGATTATGTAGCCAACATACACGAATTAGCCTTGACATCTCCAGGTCCAACTCCTTGAAAAATGATATTAGTATTGGGAATGGAAGGAACTTTGGGTCTAACCATCAAGTTAACACAGTGATAATATTGCCTAGATTTAAGTGTGAAACCAAATCAAATTTGTACTCTCACCCTACCTTTAGGTGACATGTTGACTTTGATGTTGCTCATACAACATTGCCAATGCATGTAGATTAGTGACCATGTGTGTTCATTGTTATTAGTGCAAAATTTTTCACATGTTAGACCAAAAAATTTGTTTGTGTTCATGTCTTAAGCGTAAAATATTAGGGCATGAAACATGATCAATTTTATTACGCCGTACTAATTTCCTTCTAGGGTTTTTTTGGTTCAAGCACAAGACCATAAAGGTAAGGAATTTTTTTTAACCATATGAGATGGGTTAGAGTGCCTTTTTTCCAAGACTCATGATTGGCCTTATCTAGGATTATTACATAAAGGTGAACAAAAAACCCATGATACAATTCTCAAATGATTAGAAAATAACACCAATACACCCCCACCCTTTTCACTAGTATCAAAAAATACCCCCCAAATATTATAAGGTTGGAACTTTATAGTTTAGTGCATTTACAAAGCCTTTCCCAAGATACAATGCTCAATAGGCTCAAAATGGCTAAAATTACTATAGAGAAGGAAATTTACTACCCTCGAGTCTCAGGACAAGAAGAGTCAACAAGGATTAAATGGTCCTCAACTACCTCAAGGAACAAATCTTAGGTGATGGGATAAAATTATGAGAGTTCCAAATATAGAAATAGTATGTCACAAAGCTCTTCTAGATACATCAACAAGCTCTCGACCAATGATGAAAACGCGATGCATAGATGTCCCTTTGGTGCACTAGCGTCTCGTATAAACCAAAAAATGAGAATGTGAAAGGAAACAACAAAGTGAGTAATATCAATCCTAATTGCTAGGAACTCTTTGAATGTAGGAAAATAATAGAGAATCATAGAGAATAAAGAAATTTAAAAGAGAAAGAAAATGTTCATGAAAAATCAAGTGATGAAACCTCCACCAAAGAAATATCTTCAACACCTGTACACATAATTCCAAGAGAAAATGTTGGGGATGTTTAGGGGATTTTCTTAGTCAAAACCTTGTTTCGGTGTTTCCACCTCCACGGATAACTAGATAGACAGATAGATAGAAAGATAAATAGACAAGATAGAAAATGTATAAATGAGGGATGTGATAAATCCAAAGATGCTCAAAGACATAAGACAAGTAGATATTATTTGCAAGGCTTGAAGAAGCCAAAGAAAGAGAGTGAGAAGGTTGTGAGAGCCAAGAGAGTTGTAAAGACTACTGTGAGAGCTTGAGAGAAAGAGAGATCTATACGAGCTTGAGAGAAGGAGAGAAAAGAGAGAATAAGAGAGAATATCCAAGAGAGAAAGACTGAGAGAGATTAATAAAAGTGAAAAGATAGGTTTAAAAGAGAGAAGAGGAGGGAAAAAAAGGTTCCCAAGCCATTACAAATTGTCCCAAGCCATTTACACCGACCAAGGTAGGTGACAAGTGGCAACATGCTCAGAAACAACCATTTGAACGTTGAAATGTCACAAGACGCTACTGCGACGCACAAACATCTATGCAATACACTAGTGTCTAGACAAATCACACTTAAAAATTATGGGAACAAGGAAAACACAAGGTTAAATGAAAAATTAACTCAAGAAGGTAGCTACTGAAAAGGGGGCTTGAGCATCTTAAGGGGAAAAAGGTTGATGTAAGGGCTAAAATGAGCCTAGACAAATACTAAGGGAGTGGACATTAAAGTGGTTACAAATGTGTGGGTGAAATTGCAAGGGTATGCAATTTTTGACACTACATTTTACCTCCACTTTAGTGGGCTTATGAATCTATATGAATATGCACACTAAATTAAAGCTACTAAAAATACAATAATGATACCAAAGGGACACTAGAGAGGAACTAGATAGCTCTTCGAACCAAGGAAGAATTCCCCCAACCTGAAGACCTACAAAATAGAAATATTAGACAAGAAACATTTGCACATGACAATAAGGTCAGAAAATAAAAACCTACCAAATCATGGGGTTAGAACATATGGAACATATAGATATAAAAACATGGAAAAAGCATAACAAACAAACTAACATTTTTTAGTCTGTAAGGCCCCACTGTGTGTGTGATTCATTTTACCTTACTTTCTTATGTGCATTCCATTAACCAAATTGTTAGATAGATTCATGGAGATAAATAAACTGACTGTGTTTTCATATTTGGGATATTGTTAGTCGCATTAATAAACCCTATGGAAGTCATTTATCTCTCCCTAAAAATATTGTATTATGAGTAGTATTAAGATTAATAATAATATTAAAAATTTATAATAACCTACTTATTGATATTAAGATTTGTGTTAATATTAATAACATTAATATTAGCAACAGTATTAATAACTATTGTAACATGAATTTCAAACATAGTAGTGACATTGAAATTAAGAGGGAGGTCAATACTGCTAATGATTAATTGACATTCATCTATGAGGTAATGTCGGCATTGATAACAATATTAGGATTTAAACTAAATATCATAGCTAACATTGTTACATTAATTATGGATTTCCCCATGAATAATACTAATTCACACTCCTTTATTAGAATTATTATTATTCTTCAAGTGGTATTAACATGAATAATAGAATTAATATTAATGTGACTATAGATTGAGATGGCAATAATACTAAAATATAATGTTATGCGTGTAATGTTTGCTACTATAACAACTACAACGATATATATAATAAGGTGAATCTTTTGCACAAACATAATTATACGTGCCTAAGGATTGTAAGCAATTCAAGCTCTTCCTTTAATATACAAAGACTATGCATAAAATTGTTGAATAGGATAACTGAGAGGGGGGGTGAATCAGTTGTCACAGAATTTAACCTTCAATTCAATTACCAAAACTAATACTTAAAACTACTTAAATGATTAATCATCAAATGCCAATTGAGAAACTCAAATCCAACACATAAATGCAATAACACTAGATTTATGTGGAAAACCAAATGAGGGAAAAACCAAGGTGAAGATTAACACACATTATAGAGAATATCAAAACCGATTACAAAAAGTTTCACTACCTGAAACAAGGCTTACTACCTGAGATAAGGCTCACTGCCTGAAACAAGGACTCACTATCCAACAGGGCTACAACTCAGAGGGCTCACTGCCACAAAGATACAAAGAAGAAAAATAAGACTTATTACAGAGTGACTACAATCCCAATGCAACAAAGGATTCCACCACAGTTACTTGATCAAATTACATGAATGATAGAGTTTTCCTTTTGCTCATTGCATTCAATAACTCAACATTAAGCTTCACACTGATCTTCCACACACATCGCACACACACACACACTTTTTGAATAACATCAATTATGTCACGTCTAATCTTTCACTTATCTTCATTATTTTCTTTTGTATATTTTTCATTACTAGCTCATCCTATATTTATACTATCTCCAACCTTGAAAAAGATACAAATTTGGCCATCGATCCAACTTTAAATTCAATTTAGGTCATCACCAAAACATCCTAGGGTGTAATTAGAATGAGGGTGACCCAAACACATGCTTCACCAAGAACCAAAGAAGATCCAACATGCTTCATCAACTTCAAAGATAGTGCTTAACACAAGGTCGATCAAACCAGTGTAAAACACATAGAACAATTATGCTTGAAACTTCCAAAAACCAAAAATATCTTCAATGCAATCAGAACATCTTAACTCTAGAACCACAAGTCAAAATACTTCATCAAAGAGAAATCTATACCAACAAACTTTCTCCTAGAACTCAACCAAAACATAGAAAAACATAGTTCACAACTAGTGAACACAACTCAAACTTCACAACAAACCAATAGCCAAACATCTGGATATAGCAACCTTCAACAACCATGAACAACATATCTAAATTGCACAAACATAGGGGAAAATACCAAATCATCATCCTGAGCAACAACTAAATACCTGTAAACTTTCTTTAATACAATTTTCTCAATATCCTCAACATATATAGCCAACAACAACTAGTAGATAACCAGTTGACTAGTTGACATCAATGACAACACCTTCATTCCATTTTCCATTCTTGCAACAATCTCCTCCTTTGTCATTGATGCAACACATGATGTGAAAAACCATCAAACATGCCATACTAGTTCTGAATATACTTCTCAAGATTTTTCTTTTTGTTTCTCCCCCTTAGAAGATCATCTTTCTCATTACCTACTTTCTCTCATTAGCTTTCTCTCCTTTTCACATGCTTTCTCTCCCCCTTTGACATTAATTGTTGTGCCATAGAAAAAGGGATCCTTATCATTTTCATGGTCTTTTAGGTCTTGTTTCATGGTATTTGATATATTTGGCTTTGATTTTATGTTGCAACATGGCTTGAACATGCATATTTAGGTACTAAAATTTAAATAATGATGTCTCATGAAGGTGTTGTGAAGTGTTGTAGGAAATTTCTACATTCTTCTAGACTCTATTCATTACAATTCACCTAAAAATCACCTTTTCACACATCATCAAGTCCTATTTTGGAGTGTTGTAAAGTCTTGTAACAAGATTTCACACTTTCCTAGGCACAACTTCACTATTTATCTCTTCTTATGACTTATTTGACCCCTTTATGCCCTCATATGATTTAATTAAGTGTATTTTTGGATATTATCCCAATAAACAACATTAAATGAAACTTAATTCCAAACACTTGTTTTTAGGTCCTAGGTGGGACCCATTCACCACGGGTGGTGAATGAGTCCCCCTTGGCCCCAAATTCAAAATATTTTAAATTTCTTTTTGGGATTTTATTAAAAATCACTTGATGTTGGCCTATGATGAGGTATGAACAAGAAACTATGACACAAGATTGTATAAATAGGCATTTTTCACTTCATTTTACATCTCTCAAGCAATATTTTCTCATACAAGCATTCAAGCATCTTACATCATCTTTTCATGCAACATTCAAGCACTTTGAAGCATCCATTGACATTACTTCAGACTTGTATTATCAAGGGTTTGGTGATTTAATAGCAATTGCATGTTATTAGTTTATCTTTCCTTTGCATTTCATTATTCTATTAAGGGTTTGATTACTACAAGTGGGGTTTGAGCAAGACAAACCCCTATTTGCTAACCCTCAACCTTAGGTATGCAGATTTATCAAGCATTTATATGTTGAAAAGTGGAAAGAAAAGTCAACTAGGTGTTTCAAGTCAACTTAAGTATATTTCAAGCTTGAAGAAGGTTTTCTGTCTATTTCCCGCAGAATTGCCTTTGACAACTCGACAAGCAGATATTTCCAGATCTGGTGTTGCAGAGTTGTCTTCTAATTTTCTAGAATTGTGGAAGAGGTCTGATTTTAAATTAGTGGTGAATGAGTCCCACCTTAGGACTGAAAATTTGAGTTTTGTCATATTTTGGATCCCGACTGTTAGAAACTAGTTTCCAACATTGTTTTACTAGGAGGAGGACTAATTCACCACCCTAGGTAAATGAGTCCCACTATGAAAAATCAATTATTTCCATCAACATCTAGAACACTCTAGAAACATCAAATTTCATCGAAGTGCACACAAATTCATCCCTCCTCTTTCTGTTATGCATATTTTCTTCATTTAGTTAATTATTGCATTACATAATGTGTTTTCAAACATAGTTATAATTACAGTTTTACATTCATTTTCAATATTTTAGATTAGTCATTTGCATTTAGTTTACTTCATTTAGGTTATAAAACATCACACATAACAATAATTGAATGAGCCCAATGCATTTTTGGGTCCTATCTCTCCAAAAAGAGCTAGAGTTCTCCATAGTGACCCGAAAATCTACGGTTCATTTTGGTGAACCCAAATTTTGAACACTTTCCATTTCTTATTTCATTCTCATATTGCATCCTAGTTTACATTTGCATTAACATTCAATTAGGTCATTGTTTTGTTTTTGCATTCTAGGTATTTCAAATTGCATTAGTGAAAACCTTATTTAGATTTCATTTTTGCATTGCATCTCATTGAAAAAATAGAAAATTTGTATTTTGCATTCTGAGTTGCATTTTTTAGAACATTAAAATCATCTTTAAAATTATGAAAAACACAAAAAAATGCATATTGGGACTCATTCGCCACCCTAGGCAAATCAGTCCCTCTGTACTTTTTAGACAATATTTCTGGCATTTTTCTGGCATTTTCCTGCATTTATGTTTTCTATAGTTTGTTCTCTAATATAGTTAGCAGTCTTTCTATTATTTGCATTTAGACATCTTAGATTACCTTGCATTTGACTTCAACCCTTCCTTTGTGGTACTTGTATGAGTGTTTGGTGTCCTGTTGATAATACTTTAGTGAAAAGAAGTTCTAGAATCATGGCTTCCCATGATAGCACTCTAGTTGTGGACCTTGGGATCTCATGAGCTCCTACTCCTAGTATAGACAATGGTGCATTAGGCATTGATCATACCACTTCCATGCCATCATCCTTCCATCCAATGAATGTTGACACCCAAAATAACTCTCTTCCTCAAGACAAGGTCATTAGTCTTCATGAAGAATTTGCACATTTACAAGACTTGACATATGAAAACATTTCCCAAATTGCCATACCTGCCATTGATAATCTTCATCGTTTGATTGAAAGTGATGAAGGCTTGCAAGTGATGAAGAAAATTGTTGAGATTTACAATAAAAATTTCTCTTCCAATACACAATCCCCAAACATTCTTGTAAGCCAAGGAGGGCCTTCAATTCCTCCCTCTTCAACCATAGCTTCTATACCAACTTATACCAATCCACAAGTCACTACAACTATGCAAGAGGTTAGTTATATGGCTCCTTGCTTTACAATTCTACCTAACATTCCTACCTCTCTTGTGGCATCACAAGTCCCTTCCACCACCTTCACACCCCTTAGTATTCCTTTCACTTCACCTAACATCCCTTACACTCCATCACCATTTTCTCTTCCATCTCAATCTACATACCTCGATCTCATTATTACACAACTCCTTACTACCATTTCTTCCATGCAACATCAACTTTCCAACATTAGTCAAATTCAAACTGCTCCACCCACATATCATTTTCATAGTAGTCCCTTCTCCTTAGAAATCTTATGTACCCCGATGCCACAAGGGATAGAAATGCCCCAATTTGAGAAATACGGAGGAAAAGGAGACCCTATCAACCATGTTAATGCTTACATAGCTTTTTGTAGTGATTTTTCCCTTGATGAGAGACTTTTAGCCAAGATTTTTCCAAGAACCTTGAAAGATACTGCATTAGAGTGGTTTTACAACTTGCCTAATCACTCCATCCATTCCTTCAATGAACTTGTGGATGCTTTCATAAGTTACATCCAAGGTCACATGACACCTAAGAAAACAATGGTTGATGTCATGTGATGTAGACAAAACATAGATGAAAAAGTCACAGTTTTTTTCTCACGATACCAATCCTTGTATGCCCAAATCAATGTTAAGATTCTTAATGCACATTTGCAAAAGATGTTTATCAAAAACTTGCACACACATCTTCAGGATATGAAATTCCCTTCGTTTATGCATTTATGCACAACCTTGTGTGAATATCATAACTCAGTTTCAAGTCATGATTCAAAATACACTTCTCACTAAGCTGACAAACCTAAACACGACAATCAAAACAACAATGAAAATCAAAACTTTCGAAGACCAAATAGAGGATTTTTGCAGTTTAATCCGTCTCCTCAACAACAACCACAACCAACCCAACAAAATAAAAATTAAGTGGCAACTGCTAAGGAAGTGGTGCCCTATCATTATGGGGACCCCAACAGACAATTTACTCCCCTACCCAACACCCTCCATAATACAATGAACCAATTAATTCAACAACACATGCTCACTTTGCCACCCGTTCGACCACTTGATCAAAATCAATCATTCCCACCTACATTCAAACCTAATGCTTATTGTCATTTTCATCACCAAAATGGACATGACACTAAACATTGCAAGCATCTAAAACATTTAGCTCAAGAACTCATTGATTCAATACATTTAACCATTATGGGTGTTAATGATAAAGGCAATAAGTCTGTTTCACCCCCTAACCAAAATTTACAAATCTTCACCAACCTATGCCTAAACACACTACTTCATTTGTCAAGGCTAGTGAACCTTCCAAACCTGATGTAAGGATTGTTGATACAAATCATGAACAACACGATAAAACTCCAACTGTTACCCAAGATCATCCTATGGATATACTTGTGGGTGCAATAGACATTATCCCTCGAAAGGGCCAAACCACTAAGTCTCTTGCTATCACTTTTTCTACTAAATACATATTGCAAAAACTTCCTTATGGTCCTCTCTACATAGTTGGAAGAATCTATGATAAGCCCACTAATAGGATATTAATAGATCCCAGCTGTGGTGAGAATGTGATCACAAAAGAGTTTCTTGTACTACATGAGCTATATCAAGATTATTATAATAAACCAATTGCATGGATTAAGACACATATTGGTTTTGCATGCCCTACGATCGGATTGATCGCACTCCCTTTACAAATAGGACCTAGAACTTTGGAGGTAACATATTCAATTATTCCACAATTTGACCAATTTTGTTTGTGGCTAGGCCACCCTTGGCTTCGCTCAATGAAAGCGGTCTCATTAGTTGTTCACAAGTGTTTGAAGTTTCCACATGGAAATGTGGTATTCACCGTACACCATAGTGGCTTTAATCCTTTATCTTCCAAAGGTAATTTATCATTAGAAGCCTTTTGGCCTGAACCCATGGAACCCATCACTCCTCAAAAGGACTTCTTTTTTATAACATATCAAAAATTCAAAACTAAGAAAATAACTAAACTATCTCTTTGTGGCATGTCCCAATCCCCTTTTGCACCTACCATCATAGATGAAACCATGCTTCAACTTGAATCAGACATTGAGCAAGCCATACAACCTTCTGAACAACCACCCTTAGACATTTCTCTACCATTGTCTAAACGAGCAAGAGAAACTGAAAATAATCCTATCATACCTCCTCGTGTTAAACAAGTATATAAAGAAAAAGAGAAAGTGGTTGACCCGTCTTCTTTGGCTTCTTCTACTCTTCCTTCTTTGGAAGAAAAATAACCTATGTTGACTCAATCTGCTCTTACAACTCAACAACTCCAAAAATGCATTAACTGAAATCATGCTGCTAGCAAACATTGGCGTCGTCGTCATCTCCTTGCTCGTCAATCTGCCATAGAAGAAAACAAAGACAATCCACCTATACCTTTGACAGAAGTAATAGATGACCACCCTGCCTCTACTGACCCACCACCTGATAGTCTAATCCAACCTTCACAACAACTTGAACCAATCCAATAGCCAAAACTTTTGATACATCCATCTTTAGAAATCACCCTTCATCCTCTTATTGTCATCAATCTTGATGATGATGACGATGTGGAGATTACCAAAATCGATGAAGAAATACACAATAATTTAAACTCTTTATTCTCATCCACAATGAGATTAAAAGATATATCCTCTTTATCAAGTGAAGAACCTAGTACCACTCCTAGTTTGACACTTACAATTCTTCCTTTAGATAGTCAACTTCCCTCACATTACGCTAAACATGATTGGGAGGTGGATGACTTGTTAAATGGTTGACTTGCATTTTCCTTGCTAAGCCTTTTTCCTGTTTCTTTTATTTTTCTTTCATGTGTGTATTGTGTTCCCTCATGATGTGTGTTTGTTGATCCCTCTCTTTGTACACTTCTTCTATTCATACCTTTATTCTTCTAATTGTCATTCCTTGTCTTTTTCTTTGTTTTTCTTTTGTTTTGTGTTTTCCATTTGGGGATGATGCAAAGCGTAGAGATGCCATATGTATTTTCCATGTTGACCCAAAAGGTCTTTGTCTTTTTCACTTTTGTTTTGTGTTTTCCTTTTGGGATGATGCAAAGCATTAAGACTAAAATGTCTCCTTCATGTTGACCCAAAAGCTTTTTTTTCCTTGTCGATTGTGTTTTCCTTTTGGGGATGATGCAAGGCATTGAGGTTACAATGTCTCTTCCATGTTGACTCAAAACGGACTTTTTTTTCCTTTGTTTTTGCTCTCTTTGTGTCATTCTTCTAGTTCTCTATGTATTTGGGGAATGATGACAGTTCTGAGCTTTTTCATAAAAACATTGTAGCAATGAACATACTAACCCCAAATCTATAGATCCCTTATTTGTTTGGTGTGCTTTCTTTTCTGGGGGGAAATTCCTTTTCTTTGTCTTTCATTTTCTTTAACATGACGTAGCCTAACTCTGAAACATATGACTTGGCATAGAGCTTTTTGAGTTGGCTCTTGTGTCTTGTTTTCTTTTTTTCTTTTTCTTTTCTCTCTACTTTCAAGTAATTGCTCACAAAACAATGTGTAGCAAATCCTTTAAAGTGGGGGGAATATATTACCTTAATTCATTTGTATTCTTTGTTCTTAGTGTAGCCTTGTTGTTTACGTGATGCATTTGTCACATTGTGGATAACATTGGGTGTGATGTCCTTCATAAGTGTGATCTATCTTAGCATATTGCATTCCTCTTGGTGGCTTGATGTGCCACACTGCATCCCCTAAGTTGTGAATATACTATTATTTGATTGGTCCTCTCTTGGAGACATTAGACACAATGTTCCCTAAGTGACTGACCTTGCATAAACTTAACAAGACTACTTTGAACACCTTTTACATTTTGCATTTTTCCACCTTGCATAATTCAACTTGCATGACTGTGGTACCTTTGTCTTTTTGTTCATGGCATTTTGCTTGTGGCACCTTGTTAAAGTTATCAATGGGCATAAATTTAACCTAGTTGAGTGGGAAGCCCACCTAGCGGTATGACTTTTCCCCTAGCCACTTTTGTGTTTTTGTAAATGTATACCAGCTAGCATATGTATCTTACCTTTTTGGGCCCTCTCACCCGTAGACAACTAGTTTTGTGGCCCCAAAGTGAGTACATTTGGGCTTTCTCACCTAGTGAACCGTCCTATGTTTTGTCGCTCCAGAGTGAGTACACATTGTCTTTTAGCCTAGTTCTTATCCACAACTAGTTGGATTAGTGATCAAAACTTCATCTGATTCTCAACACTTGTGTGTTCCTTTGTTCTTATGTTTAGTTTGCCATGGGATCTTCATCCTAGGGGCTTGATCATCTCTCTTGATTGTTTTCATTCCATCTTGCTAACATAAGTGCATTTGAACCCTCTTCTCAATGTTCATGGCTACTTTAGTGTGAGTTTGAAGTAGGTTCATCCTCTCACTAAAGTGGGGGCTAAATGTGCCATAGAAAAATGACCCCTTGTCATTTTCATGGCCTTTTAGGTCTTGTTTCATGGTATTTGATATATTTGGTTTTGATTTTATGTTGCAACATGGCTTGAACATGCATGTTTAGGTACTAAAATTCAAATAATGATGTCTTGTAAAGGTGTTGTGAAGTGTTGTAAGACATCTACATTCTTCTAGACTCTATTAATTACAATCCACCTAAAAATCACCTTTTTACACATCATCAAGTCCTATGTTGAAGTGTTGTAAAGTCTTGAAACAAGGTTTCACACTTTCCTAGGCACAACTTCACTATTTATCTCTTCTTATGACTTATTTCACCCCTTTATGCCCTCATATTCTTTAATTAAGTGTATTTTTAGATATTATCCCAACAAACAACATTAAATGAAACTTAATTCCCGACGCTTGTTTTTAGGTCCTAGGTGGGACCCATTCGCCATGGGTGGTGAATGAGTCCCCCTTGGCCCCAAATTAAAAATATTTTAAGTTTCTTTTTGGGATTTTATTAAAAATCACTTGATGTAGGCCTATGATGAGGTATGAATAGGAAAATACGACACAAGATTGTATAAATAGGAATTTTTCACTTCATTTTACATCTCCCAAGCAATATTTTCTCATACAAGCATTCAAGAATCTTACAACATATTTTCAAGCAACATTCAAGCACTTTGAAGCATCCATTGACATTACTTCAGACTTGCATTATCAGGGGTTTGGTGAGTTAATAGCAATTGCATGTTATTAGTTTATCTTTCCTTTGCATTTCATTATTCTATTAAGGGTTTGATTACTACAAGTGGGGTTTGACCAAGGCAAACCCCTATTTGTTAACCCTCAAACATTTTTCCCTCTTGCATTTGTGTTTGCAAACTTAGGTATGTAGATTTATGAAGCATTTACGTGTTGAAAAGTGGAAAGCAAAGTCAACTAGGTGTTTCAAGTCAAATTAAGTATATTTCAAGCTTGAAGAAGGTTTTTTGTCCGTTTCCTGCATAATTGACTTTGACAACCTGACAAGCAGATATTTCCAGATCTGGTGTTGTAGAGTTGTCTTCTAATTTTCCATAATTTTGGGAGAGGAATGATTCGCCATTAGTGGTGAATGAGTCCCACCTTAGGAATAAAAATTAGAGTTTTCTCAAATTATGGATCTTGACTGTCAAGAATCAGTTTCTGAGACTATTTTACCAAGAGGAGGACTAATTCGCCACCCTGGGCGAATGAGTCCCACTGTGAAAAAAAAATAATTTCCATCAGCATCTAAAACACACCAGAATCATCACATTTCATCCAGGTGCACTCAAATTCATGCCTCCTCTTTTTGTTCTGCATATTTTCTTCATTAAGTTCATTATTGCATTAGATAATGTGTTTTCAAACATAGTTATAATTGCACTTTTACATTTGTTTTCAATCATTTAGATTAGTAAATTGCATTTAGTTTACTTCATTTAGGTTAGAAAACATCACACATAACAATAATTGAATGAACCCCATGCATTTTTGGGTCCTGTCTCTCTCCTTTTAGGTTAAAAACCCTAGAAGAGCTAGAGTTGTCCATAGTGACTCAAAAATATACAATTCAATTACAAAGGTAAAAGATATGTTCATTGAATCTTCCTTTGACATGTAAATAGAATACTCATAATGACAACACTTGAAACTACCTGCTCCCCTTGAGAGGTAGCCACAAAAACATCAGTCCAAAAGGATAGAACCATGAATCTTCCAGACTGGTGCATCTCCAAATGAATCTTAGTTTATGAAAGGAGGGGAAATAACCCATAACTTCTCCTAGAGACACTCAAAATTATCTTTAGGAAGATCCTTTGTAAATATATCAGCAATTCGATCTTTGTTGGAACATACTCAAGCTTGAATTCATTCTTGATGACCTTTTCTCTCAAGAAATTATATCTAATAGATATATTCTTCGTCCTTGTGTGCATCATAGGATTCTTTAAAATGTTCATTAGACTTGTATTATCACAAAAGATAGAAATGGGATCATCATATAACACTGTGATATCTTTCAATGTCTATTTCATCCATAGAACTTGTGTACAACAAAATGCAACAACAATATACTCAACTTCATCAGTAGACAAAGAGATTGAATCTTACTTCTTACTCAACCATGGCACCAATATGCATCTAAGAAAGAATGCACCACCACTTATACTCTTTTTTTCATCTACAAATCCAACCCAATCTGCATCTGTATATGCACTAAGTGTAAACTTAGTATCTTTAGGATACCACAATCCATAATCCAAAGTGCCATTCAAATATCTGAATATTTTTTTAAATACAACATGTGTTTCCTTTGGATCTTCTTGAAATCTAGCCACAAGACAGACCACATGCATAATATCCAATCTAGTAGTAGTCAAATATAGTAGTCCACGAATCATAGATCTATACTTTCTCTGACCAGCCATAGGTGAATCATTATCTTTACCCAATTTGCAACTAGTCACCATTGGAGCACTTACGAGTTTGGAACCATCCATCCTAAACTTCTTCAACATCTCTCTCACATACTTAGACTGTGAAATGAAAATTCCTTTCTCTGCTTGATTAATCTGTAGCCGAAGAAATAAATTCATCTCCCCAAACATATACATTTCAAATTATTTTTGCATCTCTTCCGCAAACATCTCGCATATATTTTCATTTCCTCAAAAGATAATGTCATCAACATATACAACTACAATCAAGATTTTGTCATTTTCAATCTTAAAGTACAAATTACTATCTACTGTACTTTTGTTAAATCCTTGTTGAATCAAATACCTATCTAACTTTGCATACTAAGCTCTAGGAGCTTGCTTTAATCCATATAAAGATTTCTTCAATCTACACACCATATCCAGTTGATCTGTTAACTGAAATCCTTCTGGTTGTTCCATACAAACTTCTTATTCTAGCTCACCATTCAGAAATGCTGACTTGACATCCATCTGATAGACTTTGAAATATTTATAAGTAATCAATGTCAAGAACATCCTTATAGCTTCTATTCTTGCTACCGGGGAAAGTCTCCTAAAAATATATGCCTTCTATTTGTGAGAGCCTTTACAAACAAGCCTCGCTTTGTTTCTGACAACTTCTCCATTCTCATTCAACTTATTTCTGAATATCCATTTTGATCCAATGATATTTTTATCTATCGGTCTTGGGACCAATTCCCAAGTCTGATTCTTCTCAATCTAAAAAATTTCTTCTTTCATTGCTTCCTTCCAATATTCATCTTTACAGGCTTCACTTACCATCTTCGACTCAATCTCATAGAATAAACATAAATTTACTTCAGTAGAAACTTTGCTTCTAGTTAACATGCCTTTTTTCTTGTCTCCAATAATATAATTTTCTAAATGATTCCTCTATACATATTTCAGCGTCCTAGGGGACATCACCAGAGCATCTTATTCTCTTTCATTCTATTCATCCAACTTCTTCTACTCATCTTTATCCCGTTCTTCCAAAATTTCTTCTATTCTTGCACAATCATGTTCATTAGACACATATCCATCAATATCAATAGAGTTCTTTATTGTCTCATCAACCTTCACATTCAAGCTCTCTACAATATTTCTTAGTCTTTTATTGAAACATTTGTATGCCTTGCTTTTAGTAGAGTATCCAAGAAATATTCCTTCATCATTCCTTGCATCAAACTTGCCCAAAGTTTCCTCATCTCTTCTAATATAACATTTGCTTATGAATACCCTGAAATATTTAATTGCAGTCCTGAATTATTTCATGCATAGCTCATAGGGAGTCTTTGTAATTCTCAGTAAATCTCTCACAGCTTGAACAACACTAATCCTTGCAAAGTTATCAAAATTCATGTGACACATTCTCCTATTCCATAACCATCTACCATTTATCTAAGTCATAAAGCATTGTCCATCAACACCCTTAAGTTGATAAATATTCGCTTCAAATTTCTTTCCTATAGCAATTAATGTTTTGAATCCTTTCTCGATCTCACATTTCTCGTCCTTAAACACAAGATCATATCATTTTCTGCACACCTGACCAACACTCAAAAAATTATGCCTTAAACCCTTAACATAGTTGTAGACATCCAAATTTGACCACTTCCACATGGTCAAAGATGTCTCCTTATTCATCCTTTTATTCATCTACTTCATCCTCTTTGCCGGTACTAATTAAATCATTCATCTAATTAATATTTCATGTCCTACATAAGCTTCCTAAAGTATTTCATTTAATAAATACTTTTACCCTCTTTCCTCTCTAAATTAAATAAATATACCACTTTATTTAATTTAGTCATATAACCTCTTGGAAGTTAAATTAATTTTTAATTCCTCACTTTCTCTCTCATTGTCACATCCTCCAACTTTTGCAAGTTGGTCTCTAATTCCCCTTAATCATCTAATCCTCTTCTAATCATAATTAAGGTATGGTTAGGATGTGCACACCCCTAATCATCATTAGGGTCACATCCTCCATAATCTCCCACTTGCCTCTAATATGTCATTAATTTGTCTAATTAGGTATTTGCACAACCTTAATCACTTAATTAGGTCAACCTAATCTCCATGTCATTTATGGAATGTGTCCTAAGTCAACCCTATTAAAGGATTTCTCCTTTTGGAGAAGGCACCCTTTTCCCCATGTCAATTTTTAATTTACATTTAATCCCCCAATGCATTTCAAAGAATTTTAAATTCTTTCTTTCATTCCCATGTGGATATTTGAGGAATTTTTAATTCCTTACATGTCCTCTCACCCACATGGGGAGAAGGACCTCCTTTATGAGGAGATCTTGTCCAAATCCCAAGGTACTATGTAGTACCTCCATGTCATGTCCACATCATCTTTTTCAAGCCACTTCGCATGCCACATGTAAAGATGTGAGGGCTTGTGAGTTCTCAACTCACCATAGCCCTACATCTTGGCCTTGTTGATTTAATCTCAACCATCCATTTCTCTAGAGAATTCAAAATTCTCCATAAATACCCCCTCTTTTCTCTCATTTTGAGGAGATCATTGTGCTAACCAAACTCTTGCAAATTTTTCATTTGAGCCATACTTAGCCAAATATTTGCACTTGCATCCATTCCCATCCATTTCTTATCCATCTTGCATCCCACACTTGCATCTTTTGCCATCAAGAGGAGCATATATCATGTCAACAATCGAAGGGCCAACCAAAAGAATAATTCAACGAGGTAAAAAGTTCCATTTTGTTTTGTTAAGCTAATCATTTGCCCAATTTTGAGGTGTTAGGTGTTTAGGTGGTTCCTTACATGTTTTTTGTTGTTGTTCATTTCTGGGACAACATTTTCCCCTAATCACAATAGTAAACATCATCAGTATGATGCTTGCCATCAAAACTTACTGAACCTATCCAACAAATTTTAACATCGGTATCACCTCCAAACATAACCAACCCTCTGTCATATTTCTCAAGTTTAACAAAATTACTCTTATCACTAGTAATGTGATGTAAGCAACCACTATCAACCACCCAAAAATTATTTTCTTGTTTAGAATGTAGGGAAAAGATAATCGTACCTTCATTTTTCTCCTTCTCCTTCTCCGAAGGGCTTTTCTTTACCTGTTTTACTAAATTAGTAGAAGTAGGTTCATCCTTAATCGCCAAGAACAAGCATTCATTGTCATCTAGATCTTCATATTCTAAATCTTCACCTGAAATACTAGCATTCTCATTCACATAGTAAGCTCTATTAATCTTCTTTCCTTTATTTTGTTTCTCATATCTTTGTTTATTCCTTTTAGCTCTTTCCAAAAAATTTGTAGCATAATGACCTATTTCTCCAGAACTAAAACACTTAAAGGGAAACTTACCTTCATACTTACGAGAGATTTTTCTCATTCTTCTTACAAAGTTAGCTTCTATTTTCATCAAAGTTCTCTTCATCTGAATCTTCAACTTTTGTAGTTTTAAAAGAAGTCTCTGATTTGCTTCCATTTCTTAGACTTGACTTCTTCATCTCATAAGATGTCAAAAATACTAACAACATATCCTTAGTACAAGTCTTATAATCTATTGTCTACTCAATAGCACTCACCTTCTCATTGTAAGCATCAGGAAGAGTTCTAAGAATCTTCTTTACAATCCTAGTTTTATCTATAGTAGTGCCAAGTGATTGCATTCTAGCCACTACGTCTTCCAATCTTTGTACATAAGCTTTAACAATTTCATCTTCAGACATATGTATAAGATCAAATTGTGTTTCCAAATTCTACATTTTTTCCTCTTTAACTCTTTCATCACCATCATGTGCTCTTTCTAAAGCATCCTAGACTTCCTTAGTTGTTTTCAAATTTTAAACCTTAATCAACTCAAAATGTACCAAACTATTCTTCAAGATAAACTTCACCTTATTATTCACTTCATTTTCTCTAATTTCTCTAGGTGTAATTAGGCCATTAGCAAGAGGAGTGTAAGGATTCTTATAATATTTCTCCACATCATATCAATAATACTCAAGATATTTGTGCATTAATACTTTCCAAATACCATAATTAGTTCCATCAAAACATAAATAATCAAAGATAATTTCGCTATCCATCCCAAACCTTCCTCAAATGGTTAAGATCTTCACCAAGGAACCAAGCTCTAATACCAATTGTTGAATAGGACAATTGAGAGGGGGTGAATTAGTTATCATGGATTTTAACCTTCAATTCAATTACCAGAACTAATACTTAAAACTACTTAAATGATTAATCATCAAATGCTAATACAGAAACTCAAATCCAACACATAAACACAATAACACTAGATTTATGTGGAAATCCCAATGAGGGAAAAAATAACAGTGATGATTAAATCACACTATAGAGAATATCAAAACCGATTACAAAAAGGATCACTGCATGAAACAAGGCTCACTACTTAAGATAAGGCTCACTACCTGAAACAAGGACTCATTGTCTGGAACACAAACTCACTATCCAATAGGGCTACAACTCAGAGGGCTCATTGCCACATAGATACAAAGAATACAAAGAAGACTTGTTACATAGAGACTACAATCCCAATGAAACAAAGGATTCCACCGTAGAACTACTTGATCAACTTGCATGAAAAATAGAGTTCACCTTCTGTTCACTCCATCTGGTAAATCAACATTAAGCTTTGCACTAATCTTCTACACACATCTCACACACACACTTTCTGAATAACATCAATGTCGTGTCTACTCTTTCATTGATCTTCCTTCTTTTCTCTTGTATATTTTTCATTACTAGCTCATCTTGTATTTATACTATCTCCAACCTTGAAAAAGGTACAAATTCATCCATCCAACTTTAAATTCAATGTAGATCAGTGCCAAATCATCCTAGGGTAGAATTAGAATGAGGTCAACCCAAACACATGCTTCACCGAGACCCAAAATAGATCCAACATCCTTCATCAACTTCGAAGATAGTGCTTAACACATGGTTGACCAAATTAGTGTAAAGCACATAGAACAATTAAGCTCGAAACTTTCATAAACCAAAAATATCTTCAATGTAATCAAAACATCTTAACTCTAGAATTGCAAGTCAAAATACTTCATCAAAGAGAAATCCAGACCAACTTTTCTCTTGGACCTCAACCAGAACACAAAAAAACATAGTTCACAACTAGTGAACACAACTCAAACTTCAAAACGAACCAATAGCCAAACATCTAGATATAGCAACTTTCAATAACCATGACCAACATATCTAAACTGCACGAACATAGGGGGGAAATAATGGATCATCATCCTGAGCAACAACTGAATACCTGTAAAATTTCTTTAATACAATTTTCTCAATATCCTCAATATATACAACCAACAACAATTAGTAGATAACCAATTGACCAATTGACATCAATGACAACACCTTCATTCCTTTTTCCATTCTTGCAACAAAAATTATGGTGCAAACACTAAATAGAAGTGTAGTTCCCAAAAGGGGGCATTATAATCTTCAAAGGGTTAATAATATAATGATTTCATTATTAATCATGAATTTAACTCAAGCTTGTATCTAAGTGTGGGGTGCTAGGAAATCATAATGGAAGGAGGAAGCTTAGCGATGTAGGTTGGTGGATAAAAGCTTAAATGAAAATTATTATACTTCCTAACATTTTATTTATTTTCCTTCCTAACTTGCAAGTGGCAGAAGGGTCATTTAAGACATGTAAGAACAGTAAGATATCTCACCAAATTTATTTAAATAAGGTGCTGCCTAAACTCAACCACCATCTCAACTTACTAATGTTTTCTGTCAGAGAAATATTATACAGTTATTATCTTTACTTCTTTTTTTTATCCTTGCCGCCTACGAATAACTCTTCAAACCTTGACTGTGCGATTTGACCTTGCCTTCTTGATCAATAAGCATGTTGCTATGTTGGTCAATGGTGTGTGGAATACTTATATTATGTAACACTTATTGTGTTGAGGAGAGGATTGGTGGAAACAGGGATTGGTTGTACTTTGGAACTATTAGGTTGGCTTGTTTTAGTGGAAAAGGGGAGATGAAGTTAATGCGCTGTGGAAAAGGGAGATGAGGATGGATTTGTTCAACTGTTGGAGCTCAGTAACACTAGAAGGAAATCCAACACTAGAAATTAGGTAGATGGACCCCATTAAATAACAACAGTCTTTTCGGTAGAGAGGAGTTTATAAATTGAATCTACACAAACTTATTCTAAACGATGCATTTTTTTAAGTGCCTCATTGTATTGGTGATTTAACCTGCTTACTTATAAGTGAAAAATAGGAGAATTGGGAAGGGGGTGCATGAGATAGTGAGATTCATGATTGTTCCTTGCATCTAGATAGGCATGTTGAAGATTAAAAAAAAAACAAAACCCACGATTCAGAATGGGAGGATTAGGTAGAAGCGGTAGTGGTAGAAGAATGGTTTTGGCGGCTAAGAATCTAGGAGTAGGGTGGGAGTTTCTTAAAAGCACAATCGATGTTGATAGATCATGGAACTTATTCCTTAAAGATTCATGTAAGAAAACATCATTGTGTTGACTATGAGGAGTGGAGCGGGAGGAAATTTTATGTTTTAAATCCTTTTTGTTGCTCACTCAAAGGGTCTGCACTAACCCAAAATGGGGATGAATGTGTTAGAGGGGATCTTGAGAAGAGGATTGATTATGAATCACCTAGGAAAGAGAGCAAGTCAGGTCACTTTTATGCACTGGAAGAGTATGTAGAAAGGAAATTTAGGGCCTGTTTGCAAGGGTGCTAGGAAAAGAAAGGGAATTTCCTTACAGCTACCAATTGCATTTTTTTGGCTTCTCATTCCTTGAATTTTGTACTCAATATGCTTGTTCTTCTTGGAGAAGGCTACTAAGGAGGTCAGTTCATTTCCTACTCACTCTTGTTTCCTTAATGTCATAATGTTTAGAAATGGTTTGAAGTGAGTTTGAAATTGGATATTATTGATCACAAGAGATTTGAAAGGAAAGGTTGAATTGGTTAATCCTTCAACAAGAGGAATGTATGACAAACAGTGTGTTCATTTCTTGAAGGATATATCAAACAACTTATTACAACTGATTAAATTATTTAGATTCATATAAGAAAAAGCTAGGATAGATATATGTTTTCCCAAAGGAGCAATTATAACATCATTCCTTATTCATGTCTCTTCATCCATGTTAAGGTGTTTTATATGTAATAAGCTATTTTATGAATAAATAATTATCAAATTAACAAAGAGTATTATTATGAGCACTATAATTATGAACATTTTGTGTAGTAGGAGAACCACAAAATATACTTAAAATCTAACTTGCTCTGCATAGTGAAAGAATTACAGAGTATATATGTTTTATTTTGAATTAATTTAAATTATGTGATTGATTGGTATTTGAATCTATGGGTTAGAGACAATATTCATTGGTTCATATTCTATGAGAACTGTTGTTCACCAGAACTCAATTTTCATGAATGGTCTGCAAGATTGACTTAAAAATACACAACTAAATCTCAACAAATCATCAAATAACTATAAAATATAATGAATTGGAACATAAGGAAACCCTCAATATTCATAAAAGATGCAAAATTTAAAATAAAGAGACCTCCTATAATGTGAAGCATCACAATAAGAGATATGGAACTACATTTAATCATTTTAGAATGCTTCACAACAGGGCTAAGAAGAGTTTTATGAATAGTTAGTCGAATTAAGTTAGATTTGTATTGCTAATATAAGGTGTATGTGTATAACCTTATTCATTTGGTTGATTTCTCCTTGTGATGCACTTGCTAGTCATGGGCCTTATTGCTACCCAAGTTACTAATGGTATAACAAATGATTGGATCTACACCTCTAGCCCCTCCTTGTTGGTGTTGTTAGCATTATTGTGGTGCTGCTAAGAGCAGTAACTCTTAAAAGGCACTATTGATACAACACCCCAGGGAAAGATATTAATGAATACCTACCCAGGCTATGAAGCTTGTTGATATTAAACAAATCCATTCATTTTTTATTTATTTTTCCATTCCTTTTGGCTCATGGACATCAAAATTCAATCTTTCTATTCTATTCTTATTCGCCATGCACCTTTCATAATTTCATATGCTCAATACTTTTTATGACTACAATTATTACATGGGTAAGTGCACCAAGATGGTTCCCAAAAAGGGGGCTTAAGTGGCCACTTTTTTTTTTCTAAAATCAGGAAATACTAACCTTGGACAAGAAATTGAGGATAGTTACACTCAAAATTTTGAGATGGAACAAAAACAAGGATCGAAGTGCTCTGAGTCTACTTTCTAAACTACTAATTTATTTTGAAAATGGTTGAGATTAAGGGGTTTAAAAGAGGGATGTACACAAATTGGTGCTATTTTTGTCAGAAATCATAACATAGCAACTCTTGTATGACTTGAGCACGATGAACTTTTTTGTAGTATTTTTAAATCACAATGGTAAAAAGCTAGCTAATAGTATCTAGTTGATGCATGATTTTTTTGATAATTTTTTAATGAATATTTGATTTTTTACTAATTTTCTAAGTGGACACTTCCTGAAAAAGCATAATTTTGGCCGTGCTCCCCCTAAAAATTTTTGAAGGTAATTGATTTTTTTTTTAATTTTTTTATTTTAAAATGTAGAATAGATTCTAGTTTCTAAAAATGTAATTTATTTGAAATTTTGATGAATGGTTAATTTATAACGAAAAAAAAACCAAACACTGCTTTTTGGAAAAAAAGAGACATACAAACAAAAGAAATTATGGATGAAAGGCTTAACATTGTGAAAAAGTGAAAAAAATTGCATTGTTGGATAGCTAAGAGAGAACCTAACATTACCCATGTGTTTTCTTTTGTCGATATTGAACCAGATGCAATCCTGATGGTGAGCACGAACCTGATTATTTGAAAAAATTGTAGAATTTGCAAAAACACGTCTTTGGTCATTGGGAATTCCCTCCAAGCCTCTGGGTTTTTATTCCAAGGCAACTACCAATGCTAAGGCTCAGGGATTCCCAAAGCAAACTATAATGCACTCATGTTATAACGCGAGCACGTTATTTCCTAGTTTTGACATTTTGCTTACCTAGGATGCATGCCAAGCAAGACATAATGCACTCGCGTTATGTCTTCATTGATGTTATGTCTTCATTAATGTTAATGTATGTATATATCCTTGTATGTATGTATGCCTATATGTATTAGTGCATGTATATTGTATAGATGTAGGATTTTATGTACATATGTATTATGCTTGTATGTATTTATGTATGTCTTTACAGGGAGGGAGAATTTTAAGAGAGAGAGAGAGAGAGAGTTGTCTAGGTAGGGTGGGATGGGGAAAGGGGGTGGAAGTGAGTTTAAAGGAGAGGGAGTGGGAGAAAAGG